>OX155967.1:15855712-15876571 GCA_944548615.1 Micropterix aruncella
AACTATCATTCTATTTGTATAGTTATGGTAATATCTTTATTAATTTTACTTCTCAATGCCTTGGTTTCACTGTTATGTTGATTAGTAATAAGTGAATAAACACAATAAATCAATAAAAAAAAATAATAAAAAAAAAATATATATAAAAAAAAAATAATAATAAAAAAAAAAAATTATTATAAACTCCTCTGCCAGAAATTAAGATTGAAGTTTCTTCTTTCATTTCATTGAGCATATGGAGGTTTTTTTATTTTTATTTCGATTTAATGGCTCGTTGATAACAAACTCAGCCAATTGTATCATATTTTAAATGTTGGTAGCATTCGGAATTTGAATTTATATATATATATATATATATATATATATATATATATATAGATGTATATATATATATATATATATATATATATATATATATATATATATATATATATATATATATATATATATATATATATATATATATATATATATATATATATATATATATATATATATATATATATATATATATATATATATATATTTATCCTTTCTCGTAATATGTTGATCATGCGAGATTTTACAGACTATGTTGATCCACCTTTGCGGCCCTTTTTCTCAGTTTTGCTCCATCTTAACTGCACCGTATATTCATATCATTCATATACTCGACCCTGTTGCCAAGTCGCTCTATTCAAAACTCATTGTATTCGTCATGATTTTTCAACATTTTTATGGTCAACTAACCGTTTAAAATTTTATATTCGTCAACATTATGTTGATCCGAGATATATGAATTTTTTATCGTATTTATGAACTTTTGTTGATCCCAGTTATATCATTTCGCCCAATTAATGAACTTTTGTTGATCAAGCCCATGTGGCCGCGCGTCTTTATGAATGCGTATTTATGAACTTTTATTGATCACAATTATATAATATCGTCGAATTCATGAACTTTTGTTGATCATGCCCAACATTTGTTGACCTGAGATATATGATTTTTTATCGTGTTAATGAACTTTTGTTGATCACAATTATATAATATCGTCGAATTCATGAACTTTTGTTGATCATGTCCAACATTTGTTGAGGCGAGATATATGATTTTTTATCGTATTAATGAACTTTTGTTGATCACAATTATATAATATCGTCGAATTTTTGAACTTTTGTTGATCATGCCCATCTGTCGCTACCCCCGTGACCGCCCTTCACAGCGTTTCCCCACTCCTGGCATCTTAGCTTTGCTTCGATTGGTTGCAAAATTTACTGTGCGTGTGTTAGTACGTTGTGTTAGCAAAGGTGTGTGTTTATGTGTGCACATGATAACTCGAAAATGCGTAGTCTAATTTTAATAATTCTCTCGCTAATAGGTTTTATTTCTTATTTAGAAGAACTTTAGATTTAGGGTTCCATATCTACGCCAAAAATGGGAGCTGTCATACGAACGGACCTTTAGAAATGTTTGTGAGTACAGTAATTCAAGGAGGCATTGTCCGATTTCAAAAATTCTTTCGGTAATAGGTTCTTTCAGTCAATGGGAAGAATTGACTAGATTTAGACATAGCTGCGATAGAAATGCGACCTATCATAAAAACAGATCACTTTGAAATCATAATATAGCCGTGCCTTTAAAAATCTTTCGCCAATAGTTTTTATTCATCAATGGGGGGAAATGATTAGATTTAGGGTACCTATGAAGGGAATGTGAGCTGCCATACTAATTCTTTGAAATGTTTTTGCACGATGGCTCTTGAATACGTTGTCTGATTTCCAAAACTCATTCGTAAATAGGTTTAAGGGAAATGATTAGATCTAAAGTTCCGTATTTATGATAGAAATAGGTGCTGCAATACAAACCGACCACTTTGACATGTCTCCTTCTCCGATTTCAAAAATTCTTCCGCCAATGGATTTTATTCGTAGATTGAAGAACAGAGTAGATTTAGGGTTCCGTACCTACACTTTCAGAAAATATTGTACTCTGATGAAATATCGTACTTTCCAAAAATATTTTAAATCTTACTTTTCTAAAAATGTCGGCCGAGAAAACATATTTTTGGCGGCTTTCGGGAAAAGATTTTTTTGCTTCTTTTGGAATTTAATGCTCCAGTTCCCTCATTGACGCAGCACGCGGACTCGAGAGCTATTGCGAAGTTTGTTACGGCAGATGAAACTCGGCGTACCTAGTTATATTGAATGACTAAGTATTATTATCAAATTATATGTTATTTAAATAACTGTTATAGAAAAAAAGTAGATTTTCGCGTATCAATTTTATTTTGCTCACCATTGCTTGATAATGTAAACAGAGTGTATCTGAAATCAAAGTTGAATGGCAAAAACATCTACCGTTTTTTGGGCGATCTTCAGTTGTGAATACTGAATATAAGCGCAGCTTATAACCCATATGGAAGCCAAAAATTCGTTGCGAGTGTGCAAGATAACTCAAAAACGCGATGTTCGATTTCAAAAATTCCTTCTCTAATATACTTTATTCGTTATTGGGTAGAGATGAGTAGATTTAGAGTTCCGCTCATTTGATAGAAATGAAAGCTGTCCTATAAACGGACCTCTTTGAAATCAGATTTTTAGTCGTACGATCAAGGCAAGTCGGGCGGAGGTGAGAATGAGTAGCGTAAGTCCGGGCAGTAGGATGAGGAAATAACAAACTTCCATAAAATATTGTACTTTTAACAATTTAGTACCTACATAATAATCGTACTTTTTAAAAATATCGTACTATAAATATATAGTAGTTAGTTAAATAAAAGGTACTTTTATAAAATATCGTAATTGAAAAAAATCTATAAATCGTAGGTGGACCATCTCAAAGCATGAATAAATTAAGTAAACGCATTTTTTCTTCCACCGCTGCCGTTTGACAGAGCGAGCCGTGCAGCAGAGCAGGCAGGGACGCACTGGGCTAACTTTCACTAGATATTGCGAGGCTTGTTACGCGAGATGGTCTGACGTACATTTATCTATAGTCTGTTTATTATTTGTTGAGCTTTCCCAAGGGCGATTAGGTATGAGGTGCAATGTATGGCCGGCGACAGGTTTGAGTGGAACAGGTATTAGTGGGACAGCGCTATGCATAGGAAAGATAGAGAGCAGGCCTTCTAAGGTAGACAAATTGTCGAATTGAGGTGTACTTAAACGGTAATTGTAACTACGGATAGGTGCTGCGATTCTTGTATATTTTTTATTCTTGCATTTTAAAGATGACGATGAAACTTACATTTCTGTGTACTTATTTATAGATATGCATTACTACATACGACAGCAGATACGAAATTTTGTATACCCATTAAATTGTGATAGCCCGTTTTAAATTTACCATGAAATGGCTGCTGCACTTACAAAAAAAACGGTTGTGTCACCCCAACACTTTCCTGTCAATTAGCCAGGAACTTAATTCATCTAAATATATCATAAAACCTACCATAACCCCCTTTCCCCCACCCTCAACCTAGCGCCACCCTTTAACCCTCGAAAATCAAAATCGAAATCGACTTCGACTTCAACTTCGAATTTTCGAATTTTAGACTTTTCGACCTTCGACTTTACGACTTTTTGACTTTCGACTTCTGACTTTAAAAATTTTCGACTTTTCGACTGTTGAGGAGTTCCCTCGTCGGGAGCCAACCCAGGGTACATCAGCCATGTCATGGTGAAACATGGAAGTTGCTATCATAATTGAGAACGTACACAAAATTTTGGGTCTCTGCTGTTGACCGTTGAGAAGTTTTCTCGTCGGGAGCCAACCCAGGGTACATCAGCCATGTCATGTTGAAACTTGGAAGTTGCTATCATAATTGAATGCGTACAAAAAAATTTGGGTCTCTGCTGTTGACCGTCGAGGAGTCACGGTGAAATATGAAAGCTACTATCATATTTGAATGCTTGCACAAAATTTTGGGCCTCTGCTGTTGACCGTTGAGGAGTTTCCTCTTCGAAAGCCAACCCAGGGTACATCAGCCATGTCATGATGAAACATGGAAGTTGCTATCATAATTGAATGCGTACAAAAATTTTTGGGTCTGCTGTTAACCGTCGAGGAGTTCCCTCGTCGGGAGCCACCCCAGGGTACATCAGCCATGTCACGGTAAAACATGAAAGCGGCTATCATAATTGAATGCTTGCACAAAATTTTGGGCCTCTGCTGTTGACCGTTGAGGAGTTTCCTCTTCAGAAGCTAACCCAGGGTACATCAACCATGTCATGGTGAAACATGGAAGTTGCTGTCATAATTGAGAACGTACACAAAATTTTGGGTCTCTGTTGTTGACCGTTGAGGAGTTCTCTCGTCGGGAGCCAACCCAGGGTACATCAGCCATGTCATGTTGAAACTTGGAAGTTGCTATCATAATTGAATGCGTACAAAAAAAAATTGGGTTTCTGCTGTTGACCGTCGAGGAGTTCCTTCGTCGGGAGACAACCCAGGGTACATCAGCCAAGTCACGGTGAAACATGAAAACTGCTATCATAATTGAATGCTTACACAAAATTTTGGGCCTCTGCTGTTGACCGTTGAGGAGTTTCCTCTTCAGAAGCTAACCCAGGGTACATCAACCATGTCATGGTGAAACATGGAAGTTGCTGTCATAATTGAGAACGTACACAAAATTTTGGGTCTCTGTTGTTGACCGTTGAGGAGTTCTCTCGTCGGGAGCCAACCCAGGGTACATCGCCATGTCATGGTGAAACATGGAAGTTGCTATCATAATTGAGAACGTACATAAAATTTTGGGTCTCTTCTGTTGACCGTTGAGAAGTTTTCTCGTCGGGAGCCAAGCCAGGGTACATCAGCCATGTCATGTTGAAACTTGGAAGTTGCTATCATAATTGAATGCGTACAAAAAAATTTGGGTCTCTGCTGTTGACCGTCGAGGAGTTCCCACGTCGGGAGCCAACCCAGGGTACATCAGCCATGTCACGGTGAAATATGAAAGCTGCTATCATAATTGAATGCTTGCACAAAATTTTGGGCCTCTGCTGTTGACCGCTGAGGAATTTCCCCTTCGAAAGCTAACCCAGGGTACATCAGCCATGTCATGGTGAAACTTGGAAATTGCTATCATAATTGAATGCGTACACAAAATTTTGGGTTTCTGCTGTTGACCGTCGAGGAGTTCCGTCGTCGGGAGACAACCCAGGGTACATCGGCCATGTCACGGTGAAACATGAAAACTGCTATCATAATTGAATGCTTAGACAAAATTTTGGGCCTCTGCTGTTGACCGTTGAGGAGTTTCCGTTGAGGAGACCGTTGAGGAGTGTCAGAAGCTAACCCAGGGTACATCAACCATGTCATGGTGAAACATAAAAGTTGCTATCATAATTGAGAACGTACACAAAATTTTGGGTCTCTGCTGTTGACCGTTTAGGAGTTCTCTCGTCGGGAGCCAGCCCAGGGTAGATCAGCCATGTCACGGTGAAACTTGGAAGTTGCTATCATAAATGAATTCGTATACAAAATTTTGGGTCTCTGCTGTTGATCGTTGAGGAGTTACTTTGTCGGGAGCCAACCCTGGGTGGACGGATTTCAACCACAATCTTTTCAGCTCATGCCATGACCAAATGATGTATTTATGCCAAATTTCAGCTCAATCGGATGAAGCGTTTCGTCGCTATCATCGGAGAATATGAAACGAAGACGGGTATAAAATTACATATTATATTTTAGTTCCATGTATAAATGTCAAAAGCGGTTTATTTCTCTCGTCATGAAGAGCTTTCATCATATTATTACAAGTCCATATTCGCGATATGTGACAGTACGCTCTGATTGGTCCATTTGAATTGGATCAACAAAATACAAAGAGTGATCTGTATAAATGATGATAAAATTGGGCGGGGCTTACCGATTTCACTTGTTGATCCGATCGGATCAACGTATGTATTGGGGTTGAAGTATTGGATCAACAGATCATGTCCGGATCAACAAATGCAAACGGATCAACAAAAACCTGGTGTAGAGTCGCGCATGATCAACAAAGTACGCGAAGGGATAACTATATATATATATATATATATATATATATATATATATATATATATATATATATATATATATATATATATATATATATATATATATATATATATATATATATATATATATATATATATATTATATATATATATATATATATATATATATATATATATATATATATATATATATATATATATATATATATATATATATTTATCCTTTCTCGTAATTTGTTGATCATGCGAGATTTCACAGACTATGTTGATCCACCTTTACGGGCCTTTTTCTCAGTTTTGCGCCATCTCAACTACACCGTATATTCATATCATTCATATACTCGACCCTGTTGCCAAGTCGCTCTATTCAAAACTCAATGTATTCGTCATGATTTTTCAACATTTTTATGATCACCTAACCGTTTAAAATTTTATATTCGTCAACATTATGTTGATCCGAGATATATGATTTTTTTATCGTATTTATGAACCTTTGTTGATCCGAGTTATATCATTTCGCCGAATTAATGAACTTTTGTTGATCAAGCCCACCTGTCGCTACCACGTGATCGCGCGTCGCGGAGTATCCCCACTCCGGGCATCTTAGCTTTGCTTCGGTTGGTTGCAAAATTTACTGTGCGTGGGTTAGTATATTGTGTTAGCAAAAGTGTGTGCTTATGTGTGCGCATGATAACTCGAGAATGCGTAGTCTAATTTCAATAATTCTTTCGCCAATTTATTATTGAAAAGAATTTCTAGATTTTGGGTTCCATATCTACGCCAAAAATCGGAGCTGTTATACGAACGGACCTTTAGAAATTTTTGTGAACACGGTAATTCAAGGACGCATTGTCCGATTTGAAAAATTTCTTATGCCAATAGGTTCTTTCGGTCAATGGGAAGAACTGACTAGATTTAGACATCGCTACAATGGAAATGGGACCTGTCATACAAACAGACCACTTTTAAATCATAATATAGCCGTGCCTTTAAAAAAACCTTCGTTAATTGTTTTTATTCATCAATGGGAGGAGATGATTAGATTTATGGTTCCGTACCTATGAATGAAATGGGGGTTGCCATACCAACAAGCCTTTTGCTCGATGGCTCTTGAATAAAAATCGTGAATAGGTTTTTTTGGTGGGTAATGATTAGATTTAGAGTTCCTTATTTATGATAGAAACAGGCGCTGCAATACAAACGGACCACTTTGACATTTAACGTGCCTTGTCCGATTTCAAAAATTCTTCCGCCAATGGATTTTATTCGCAGATTAAAGATCAGAGTAGATTTAGGGTTCCGTACCTACACTATCAGAAAATAGTGTACTATCATGAAATATCGTACTTTTCAAAAATATCTTAAATCGTACTTTTTTTAAAATGTCGGCCGAGAAAACATATTTTTGGCGACTTTCGGGAAAATATGTTTTTGCTCCTTTTAGCATTTTATGCTCCGGTTTCCTCATTGAGCTGGTCAGCAGAGCAGGCAATGACGCAACACGCGGACTCGAGAGCTATTGCGAAGCTTGTTACGGGAGACGAAGCTTGGCGTACATTTACCTAATTATATTGTATCACTATTATTATCAAATTATATATTATTTAAATAACTGTTATAGAAGATAGTAGATGTTTCGCGTGTCAATTTTATTTTGCTGAACATTGCTTGATAATGTAAACAGAGTGTAACTAAAATCAAAGTTGAATGCCAAAAACAACTACCATTTTTTGGGTCCTCTCCAGATTAAGAAGTGAATATTCGCGCAGCTTATAACTTAGATGGAAGACAACAATTCGTTGTCAGTGTGCAAGATAACTCGAAAACGCGATGCTTGATTTCAACTGCACCGTATAGCTATATCGTTCATATACTCGGCCCTGTTGCCAAGTCACTCTTTCCAAAACGCATTGTATTCGTCATGATTTTTCAAAATTTTTATATCACCTAACCGTTTAAAATTTTATATTCGTCAACATTGTGTTGATCCGAGATATATGAATTTTTTATCGTATTTATGAACTTTTGTTGATCCGAGTTATATCATTTCGCCGATTTAATGAACTTTTGTTGATCAAGCCCATGTGACCGCTTGTCACGGAGTGTCCCCACTCCGAACGTCTTAGCTTTGCTTTGGCTTGCGGTCACCTGCAAGCTATCGCGCAGTCGCAGTCGTTCGGAAGCTCTTGCTTGGGCGGTTTGTTGTAAAAGTTTGCGTTTGATTACTCGCAAAAAATAAGAGATTTGGTTTTTGGTGTTTTCAGTGAATATTCGTAAAATAAACCACCAAAATGAGGAGACAGGTAAGTTACTTATATACATAGTTATTTTATTGGCTTTATGCCACATTATAAATAATACCTACAGTAGGTCAGCTCGTTTGCGAGACAGGAATATCATGCAGCGTCTTTTAAAATAGTGTTTGCTAAAATAGCGCAAAGTAAAGCTTTGCAAAGCCTATAACCCCAGACGTACACAATTTCTTTGTGCGTGTGTTAGTATGTCGTGTTAGTGTGAGTGTGTGTTTATGTGTGCACACGATAACTCGAGAATGAGTAATCTAATTTCGATAATTCTTTCCCCAATGGGTTTTATTATTGAGAAGAACTGGTTATAATTAGGGTTCCGTATATATGCCAGAAATGGGAACTGCCTATCATCGTAGTATTATTATGACATATCGTAGTTTACAAGAATATCTTAAATCGTACTTTTATAAATACGTCAGTCAAGAAAACATATTGTTGCAACTTTCGGGAAAACATATTTTTTTGTTTTTTGTTTTTGCATTTTTGGTATCCCCCCCCCCCCCCCCCCCCGCCCCATTGAGCTGGGCAACAGAGCAGGCAGCGATGCACTACGCTGACTCGAGAACTATTACAAAGCTTGCTACGCAAGACGAAATTTGGCGTACATTTACCTTGTTATATTGTGTCAGTATTATTATCAAATTATATATTATTTAAATAACTGTTATAGAGAATCGTAGATTTTTCGCGTATCAAATTTAGTTTGCTCAACATGCTTGATAATGTAAACAGAGTGTAACTGAAATCAGTGTTGAATGGCACAAACGCCTACCGTTTTTTTAAGCGTTCTTCAGATTAGGCAAAGTGAAGATTTGCGTAGCTTATAACCTAGGTGGGAGGCGAAAATTCGTTGTGAGTGTGCAAGATAACTCAATAACTTGTCCGATTTCTTTCGCCAATAGGTTTTATTCGTTATTGTGAAGAGGTAATTTGATGTAGGGTTCCGTACCCGTGATAGAAATAAAAGTTGCCCTATAAATGGCCCTCTTTGAAATCACAGTTTAGCCGCACGATCAAGGCAAGTCGGGAGGAGGTGCGAATCAGTAGGGTAAATCCGGGCAGAAGTATGAGGAAATATCAAACTTTCATAGAATATCGTACTTTTAACAATATCGTACCTACAGAAATATCGTACTTTTTTTAAAATACTTATCGTACTTTTAAAAAATACCATACTTTTACAAAAAAAAATGCACTTTTTAAAAATATCTCGCAGTTGTAGGTAGACCATCTCAAAGCAGGAAAAAATTAAGTCAACGCATTTCTTCCAATACCGCTGCCGTTTGGTGAGCGAGCTGCGCGGCATAGGAGGCAGGGACAAACTGGGCTAACTTTCGCGAGCTATCGCGAGGCCTGTTACGCGAGACGGTCTAACGTACATTTACCTATAGTCTGTTTATTAATTAGTGAGCCTTTTCAAGAACGATTAGGTATGAGGTGCCATGTATGGCGGGGGACAGGTATAAGTGGGACAGGTATGAGTGAGACAACGATATGCATGGGAAAGAGAGAGATCTAGCCTTTCTAAGTAGACAAATAGTCCAACGGGAGGCGTACTTAAACAGCAATTGTAATCTACGAATGTGTGCTCCGATTCTTGCATATTTTTTAATCCTGCCTTTCAAAGACCACCATGAAACTTACATTTCTGTATACTTTTTTTATAGATATGCAATATGCCGATATACATATGAAAGTTTATTTCAGGAGACTTCTAGTTCGGACGAAGATGACGTGAAGTTTTATCCCAGATTTCCGGGTTTGGAAAATTATACTGACTCTTCGAATAATTCTTCTACGCTCCCTATAGTTCCACGCATCAGAATAAATAGGGAAGAATTGTCACGATTTGACGGTGCCATGTTGGATCCAACTTTTGATGATGACTATATATCTGATGATGAATATTCATCGTCATCAGCAGGAGAACCAAGGCGGAAAAGAAATCAACGAAATATAATTATTCCCGAAAGTCCAGAAGAGCCTGAAGCAGACATAGAAATCACAAATAAGACTGATGTAATGTATCCGAATTAACAATAATATAAAGGAAATTTAGTGAACTTATTTTCGGCAAAATATACATGATGATAATAACCATATATAACCATAACTTACAATATTTCAGTATTTTGAAGAAGTACGGGCCCTAGATAAATCTTCTGATATTCAAAATTTTAAGGAGGCTAACAATATTACTGTAACACCACAAGCTATCGATTCGCCCAAAAATAAATTGCTACTCGGGGATTTAACACACTCTGAATGTAGTAACGACTTTTCTCCGGCGACGGATTGTACAGATTATATTTATAGCAGTGATGAGACATCGTCGTCAACAGGAAAAATGGTAAAAAGAAAACTAAAACGGAACACAGTCTTATCTCTAATACGACCAACGTTGGAACCTAGGTTACAAAATGATGATACAATCAATAGTGAAGATGTTGCTGAGGTACGGTCGTCCATGTTAATAGTTGCTATTTTTAATTTCTTTAAGGGATATCTTTAAAGTTTGGTTGCTACTTTCAGAATTTTGAAGACGTGGGTACAACATCGGTGGTTGAAGAAAAAGATCACAACAAAGAACAAAAACGAAAAAGGATTTGGAACAGAAAAAACGCATGTGTTTTTTGTGAAAAATTAGTTACAAATTTTACTCGGCATCTGCAAAGACACCACTCCAATGAGCAGGAGGTAATAAAATATTATTCAATTAATGATGCAGATCTGAAGACAAGGAAAAAGAATCGACAGACTATAACGGATTCATTAAGAAACCGCGGTAATTTCCTGTACAATAGTAAGGTTTGTTTTGAAAAGAAAGGCATACTATTGCCCAACAGAAGGAAAATAGTAAACGATAATCCTGATAGCCCTTCCAATTTTGTAACATGCAAAACTTGTCTTGGGATATTCAAACGTGCCACATTTTACAGACATTTTAAAAAATGTGGGGAGCACACTTTAAATAAAAATCTTCTAGATTCTTACAACTTACGTGTTCTCGCCACTCAGTCTTTATCTATAATGACTAATTTATCTGGTGCCTCGGTAGATTTGGAAAAAAAAATTTTGCCGAGACTGCGTAATGATGACATTTCAATTGTCGTAAGACAAGACCCATTAATACTTGCATTCGGTTCACGACTTCTAAAGAAAAAGAAAGAAAGAAGAAGCAGGAAGGCGATTTGCTCAAAATTGAGGGACTTAGCGAATTTACTAATTATATTGAGAAACGAAGACTCGGAAATATGTCAACTCAGGGACGCGATTAATCCCAAAAAATATGAAACATTCATAATTGCCGTAAAGAAAATGTGTGGCTTCAATGAAGAGACAGGAGATGTAAAAGTCACTAGTATTCCTGCAAGAATTCGTCCATCTCTACTTGGTTGTATAGAAATACTATATACAGAAACAATTATGAATCCGAATGTAACAACTACTCATAAACAACATGTAAAGAATATTTTGGACGAGTTTAAATTATTGTTAGAAGCAAACTGGCAGTGGGAAATATCCTCGAATGCCGAAAAGACACGAAAACGAAACTTAATGACGAAGGCTCAAGTGCTTCCTTTAGATGAAGATATAGAAAAGGTTATGACCAAAATTCACGAGCTTGAAACAAAGTACCCCATAGAATTAAAAAAAGATTTAACCATTCTTAATTATGAAAACTTATGCGAGGTCACTATTGCACACATCATATTGTTGGACCGTAAGAGATCTGGCGATGCAGTCGAGGCAGAGTTAAAATATTACATTAATAGAAAAACGGATGAAATACCGCAACAGGTTTTAAATTTTTTGACTCCTAAAGAACAAAAGGCTATTAATGAGTTAGATGTTTTTCAAATACCGGGGAAAAGAGTTCGTTCTGTGCCAGTATTGCTAACAAAAACTATGCGAGAAAACATAGATATTGTAATATCTTGTAGAGAACCGTTAAATATACCAATTAGAAATCAATACTTATTTGCAAGGCCGCTTACTGATGGGACCTTCGACGGCGGTAAATGCTTAAATAGAATAAAAGACATGTGTCAATTAAAGAATGCAAGGATGTTGACGGCCACAGGAATGAGGCACCATATTGCAACGATGTCCCAAGTACATGCTAAACAAAACGATCAATATACTGAGCATCTGGCAGGATTTCTGGGACATGATCTGTCTGTGCACTCTAAAAATTATAGATTACCTTTACAAGTTTTGCAGAAAGGAGTAGTCGGAAGTAGATTAATGGAAATTGAAGGACTTGAAGATTCAAACCTAGAAGATATGAATACTAATAACCATCAAAAAGAAAATATTTTCAGAAAGAATTACGATGAAAACAAAAAACAGATACAGGAACTAAGTGATGTATGCCGCAAAACTAAAAAAAAACACCTTAAAAAAAGGGATTGTCTTAGCGTCTAAGACAGAATATCAAAATCAGCTTTACCTGAAGATATAGAGCAAGAAAACGTTAAAGATACAGAAAATAACGATATTAAAAATCGAAATGTTTTACAAATAACTACAAGACGTAAACAAACAAAAAAGTGGAACGTTATCACAGAAAAATCAGAGGACGAAGTTAGTATGGAAAGTAAAAATTCTTCTGAAAGCATGGAAAAGGACTATCAAGAAGAGAAAAAAGTAACAAGACGTAAAAAGAGCTATGTGCGATGGACAGATGAAGAGATGAAAGTGGTCAAAAAACATTTCAAAGAGGACATTACAAAGAAAACGAACCCAGGAAAAGCGAAATGCACTTACGCTTTAAAAACCGAACCTTTACTATACCGACGAACATGGGAACAACTCAATACGTGTGTTAACAACATTTATAAAAGGAAATAATTCCCTTTATACATAACATATTTTTACTTTTATTTCGTATTTCTTTTAATTCTAAGTTTTATTCGTAATTTTTTAAACGTACTCTTTTAATTCCTTTTTATTGTCGTTTTCATTTGTTAATTTTCATTTCGAATTCTTTCTGTACCACTAAAACTTAGTTTATAATTATATTTCATTAAAAGTGTGTGTTTTACATTAAAAGTTGTTTCTTTGAATAAACCTATTATCCTTATTTCCTATCTATTATCCTCATTTCCTATTATCCTCATTTCTTTGAATAAACCTATTATCTCAGTGTGTAAATTCACAAGCACCTCTAACTCGCTTGTAATGTCCGTAGTCGCGTTGGAAAACTAGTTCCCGTCAGATCATCGATGTCGGTACTTGAATTGGTGACCGCCTAAGTACTGTCACGTGTTTAAAAGTTGGCCGCCTAATTTGTATTAAGTACCTCCCTCCGGTGCCAAAAGTAGCATTTATTGAATGCCATGATTCTTCTACTTATTTCAATGCTGCTAACGTTGGTGCCATATAGAATAGAGCACAGTATATGCATTTTTCCAAGGCTCCAAAAATCGGTTTTTAAAACACCGATTGAGCAGATAGTGTAGGCGGGTATAAAAGTACATATTATTATTAAGTTCCATATATAAATAAAATAAGTTAATAGTAAAACACATTTTAAAAACAATATTGTACTTTGATGATATATCGTACCTACTTACCAAAAATATCTTAAATCGTACTTTTCTAAAGATGTCGGCCGACAAAACATATTTCTGGCGACTTTCGCGTAAAGATATTTTTGCTTCTTTTTGCATTTTATGCTCCGGTTTCCTCATTGAGCTGGTCAGCACAGCAGGCAACGACGCAGCACGCGGACTCGAGAGCTACTGCGAAGCTTGTTAGGGGAAGACAAAGCTTGGTGTACATTTACCTAAATATATTGTATCACTATTATTATCAAATTATATGTTATTTAAATAACTGTCATAGAAAATAGTAGATGTTTCGCGTATCAATTTTATTTTGCTAAACATTGCTTGATAATGTAAACAGAGTGTATCTAAAATCAAAGTTGAATGGCAAAAACACCTACCGTTTTTTGGGCGATCTTCAGTTTAAAAAGTGATCTTCAGTTTAGCGTAGCTTATAACCCAGATGGAAGCTAAAAATTCGATGTGAGTGTGCAAAATAACTCAAAAACGCGATGTTCGATTTCAAAAATTCTTTCTTTAATAGACTTTATTCGTTATTGGGAAGAGATGAGTAGATTTAGAGTTTCGCACATGTGATAGAAATGGAAGCTGTTCTATAAACGGACCTCCTTGAAATCACAGTTATAGTCGTACGATCAAGGCAAGTCGGGCAGAGGTGCGAATGAGTAGGGTAAGTCCGGGCAGTAGAATGAGAAATTATCAAACTTTCATAAAATATCGTACTTTCGCTAATATTGTACCTAAATAATTATCGTACTCTTTAAAAATATCGTACAATGAAAAATAATGTAGTTCGTTATTTAAAAGATATTGTATTTTTATAAAATATCGTACTTTAAAAAAATCTATAAATCGTAGGTTTTCGAATTTTGTGTTTGGTGTTGACCGCTGAGGAGTACCTTCATCGGGAGCCAACCCAGGGTACATCAGCCATATCATGGTGAAACTTAAAAGTTGCTATCATAATTGAATGCGTACAAAAAAAAATGAGGCTCTGCTCTTGACCCTTGAGGAGTTCCCTCGTCGGAAGCCAACCCAGAGTACATCAGCCATGTCATGGTGAAACTTGGAAGTTGCTATCACAATTGAATGCTTACACAAAATTTTGGGTCTCTGCTATTGACCGTTAAGGAGTTCCTACATCGGAGGCCAACCCAGGGTACTTCAGTCATGTCACGGTGGAACTTGGAAGTTGCTGTCATAAATGAATGCGCATACAAAATTTTAGGTCTCTGATGTTGACCCTTGAGGAGTTCCCTCGTCGGAAGCCAACCCAGGGTTCATCGGCTATGTCATGGAGAAATTTGGAAGTTGCTATCATAATTGAATGCGTACACAAAAATTTTGGTCTCTGTTGTTGACCGTTAAGGAGTTCCCTCGTCGGGAGCCAACCCAGGGTACATCGGCTATGTCATGGAGAAATTTGGAAGTTGCTATCGAAATTGAATGCGTACACAACAATTTTGGTCTCTGTTATTGACCGTTGAGGAGTTCCCTCGTCGGGAGCCAACCCAGGGTACATCAGCCATGTCATGGTGAAATTTGGAAGCTGCTATCATAATTTAATGCTTACACAAAATTTTGGGTCTCTGCTACTGACCGTTAAGGAGTTCCTACTTCGGAGGCCAACCCAGGGTACTTCAGTCATGTCACGGTGGAACTTGAAAGTTGCTATCAAAAATGAATGCGCATACAAAATTTTAGGTCTCTGCTGTTGACCCTTGAGGGTCAACAGAAGAGACCTTTAGGGAGCTAACGGGCCCATGAAGAGGTGGCCACGATGACCCATGTGTTCAGGGTCGGTCATACTCACGGGTCAACACCCATCCGATGGCCTCCACGCATGGGGTGCGAACCTGGGTAGGACACTGGGTCAACCAGTCTCCCCTGGGAATCAAACCTCTGGCGCTCCTGGACAGTCTGCGCACCGAGCGGCGCAAGCCAATCGATTGTGCTCTCCGACTAACAGTCGGGGGAGTCTGGGAACTGTATTGTTTCCTATAGAGCGGGGGTGGTTGTGTACCTTATGGCGACTGCTCTTGAATTGACCATTGGCCATCCGATCCTGGGTGAACAGCCGGGCAAAGGACGCCTTGGTACGCGATAGATTCGGTTTACTCCGTTTCACCGCTGCATAAGGGAGAGGACCGCGCAAGCGACCTCGAACTCGGAACCAATCGAGAGACCGGAGAAATATGGTCACAATTGGAAGTAAGGGCGCGAGTGTCTCGAGCCGCCGGGAAGTAATTCCTGGCTATCTCGCGGTAAGGAGTTGGTCTCTTACGGGTTGTGGCGTAGCTAGACGTCGGATTTGTAATGTCCAAAGTCTTCTACGCTGTTAGGTAAGTCTTCTACTGCACGGTCGATAGAACGATGAATCGTTAAAACGTCCTGCGGTGACGGGTTCGCCCGTTGTGGTTGACATCTCATGATGTTGACCCTTGAGGAGTTCCCTCGTCGGAAGCCAACCCAGGGTTCATCGGCCATGCCATAAGGAAATTTGGAAGTTGCTATCATAATTGAATGCTTACACAAAATTTTGGGTCTCTGCTGTTGATCGTTAAGGAGTTCCCTCGTCGGGAGCCAACCCAGAGTACATTATCCATGTCATGGTGAAACTTGGAAGCTGCTATCATAATTGAATGCTTACACAAAATTTTAAGTCTCTGCTATTGACCGTTAAGGAGTTCCTACTTCGGAGGCCAACCCAGTGTACTTCAGTCATGTCACGGTGGAACTTGGATGTTGCCATCATAAATGAATGCGCATACAAAATTTAAGGTCTCTGCTTTTGTCCGTTGAGGAGTTCACTCGTCGGGAGCCAACTCAGGGTGGACGGATCTTAACTACAATCTTTTCAGCTCATGCCATCATAATATGATGCCTGCATGCAAAATTTCAGCTCAATCGGATAAAGTGTTTCATATAAAAATGCCAAAAGCGGTTCATTTATGAAGAGCTTTCATTATATTATTACAAATAATGCGTTAATTAAGAATGCCCATATACGCTATTTGTGAGTGCGCTCTGATTGGTCCATTTGAATCGGATCAACAAAATACAAAGAGTGATGTGTATAAATGATGCTAAAAGTGGGCGGGGCTTAGAGGAAGAAACCGAATTCATTTGTTGATCCGATCGGATCAACGTATGTATGGTGGTTGGAGTATTGGATCAACAAATCATGTCCGGATCAACAAATGCAAACGGATCAACAAAAACCTGGCGTATAGTCGCGCAAGATCAACAAAGTACGTGAAGGGATAACTATATATATATATATATATATATATATATATATATATATATATATATATATATATATATATATATATATATATATATATATATATATATATATATATATATATATATATATATATATATATATATATATATATATATATATATATATATATATATATATATAAATATATATATATACATATATATATATATATATATATATATATATATATATATATATATATATATATATATATATATATATATATATATATATATATATATATATATATATATATATATATATATATATATATATATATATATATATATATATATATATATATATATATATATATATATATATATATATATATATATATATATATATATTATTTTGCTATCACATGTATCACTATGAACGAATATAATTATTGGTTAAATCAGGTTAATTATCATTCTCGTAAAGCATCACAATTTACAGGACATGTAGAATATCTGTCAAAATGTCTAAATAATCATATATGTCCCAAAGGGTTAATACCTAAATTTCCTTTCTCTGCTATAAGTCCAGAAATCCAATATAATTTCCACACTTTAAGGTTTAATTATGCAATGGAGATTACATTTGTTTTACACAATGAATACAAAGTTTTGGTAGATAAACATTTAAGGTCTCTTATATATTATGTTGATTTGATAGAAATGTATTCTCCAATGCATTATATATATGCTAGTGAAATAGTTAGCAGTTCTGTAATTGATTTAAACAATATTAGGCTAAAACACGAAAATAAGTTTCATAATTTACAAATTTTTCACAAAATCAACAACTCTACACAACAAAATTATACGAGATATAATTCAAATCCTGTTTCAAATTATAACAATAACGAAAACATTCCCTTATATTCATCACAAAACAAATTCTCAGCTAATCGTCATTTTATAAACAATTATTCTCATGCAGATATGCATCCCGAACCTACACAAGTTCCTTTAGAAATCCCAATTATTGAAAATTTGATACCATCAGTTACAAATTCTAATGCTGCACAGGTTCCTATAAATAACGATAGACTTGTCGTAAAAAACTTGTCCTCAAAAATTATAAACCATAATGAATATTCAGTTTTATCTAAAGGGCTAAATTTCACACCAACTCCCAAAGTTGACCATTTCAGTTTTGGAAATGATATAGCAAAATTTTGTCGTAATTTGAGATGGCGTGAGTTTTGGCATTCAAGGGACAAAAATGGTAATAATAGTAAATTACATGACGCACTGGCAAAATTTCGACAATATTCTAATAAAGAGCCACCCTCTCTTCCAAAAAATCATCCTGTAGAAATATTTATTACAGTTTTAATGAACAAAGTTACACAACCAACATTTTTAAACAGCCTCAAACCTACACCTAACTTAACATCTGATGAACTTTCAGCTCTTAACAACCTAAGCAAAGATACCAATATCATCATTTTGCCAGCTGATAAAGGTTCAACTACAGTCATCCTTAATAAAACAGACTATGTAGCTGAAGGTTTGAGGCAACTCAGAGACGAAACTTCCTATAAAAAATTATATAGTGATCCGAATCAAAATTTTGCTAATACAATAAAAAAATATATTGAACAACAAAAAACCATTGAAAAATTATCAGATGAAGATGTTAACACTTTAATTCCTAACCCTATCAGAACACCAAATTTGTACTTATTGCCAAAAATTCATAAACCTAATAATCCAGGAAGACCGATAGTAGCTAGTTTTAACTCACCCACAGAAAGAATTTCAGCTTTTGTCGATTACTTTCTACAGCCATTTGTAAAAAATCTCAAGTCACACATTAAAGATAGTTACCATTTTATCGAGATTCTAAAAAATACCACAATTCCTAAGACTGACAACTTATTACTTGTTACAATTGACGCTGTCTCTCTTTATACTAATATTCCC
The DNA here is from genome assembly GCA_944548615.1 of Micropterix aruncella. NCBI lineage: Eukaryota > Metazoa > Arthropoda > Insecta > Lepidoptera > Micropterigidae > Micropterix > Micropterix aruncella. The sequence continues at coordinate 15,874,781 of OX155967.1, forward strand.
CATGATTTAGGCTTAGAAGCGATTTCCCATTACCTTAATCAAAGACCCAGCCCCCAAATTCCTTCTACAAATTTTCTTTGTAAGTTGGCTGAATTCGTCCTCACTAAGAATGCTTTTTCTTTTGAAGATGAATTTTATCTCCAAATTAAAGGTACAGCAATGGGAACAAGAATGGCCCCTTCTTATGCGAATCTTTTCATGGGGTTATTAGAAAATAATTTTCTTCTTACTCAAAATTTACAACCACTAATGTGGTATAGGTTTATTGATGATATTATACTGTTTTGGCCACATGGACATGACACACTCACTGACTTCCTTACAGATTTAAATAATTTCGGACCCTTAGATTTTACATACACTATATCAGAAAATCAAATTACATTCTTAGACGTTGATCTAACTCTATCCGAAGGCACCATTAAAACTGCAATTCATATAAAACCTACAAACAAAGAGCAATACCTACATTTCGATAGCTGTCATCCGTTTCATACCAAAAAGTCAATTCCATATTCAATGTCAATTCGCGGACACCGTTTAATTAATAATAAAGAAAATTTAGATAAGTACCTTTCCAATCTTAAAAAATCACTAATAGAAAGAAATTATCCTGCCTCTTTGTTAGATAAAAATATAATAAATTCCGAAACAAAATTTTCACCTAAACCTAAATTGGTTTCAAATTTAAATCAAAATAAAATCTTTCTGAGTACTACTTATTTTCCTGGCACTGAGAAACTGCGACCTATTTTAGCAGATTTATTCCCTATTATAGCTAACGACCCATCAACCAAAGGTTTATTAGATATACCACCAATTTTATCATTTCGAAAACCTCCTAATTTAAAATCAATACTTAATAAAAATAATCAAAATTATCTTAGTAATAACAAAAATTTTGGCCTACAGCCTTGTGGTCGATCACGTTGTAAAACATGTCCTTTATTAGATCGAAGCATTTATTTTACTAGTCCTAACACTCCTAATAGTTACAGAGTTCCTTTTAATAGTAGTTGCATTTCAAAAAATATTGTATATCAATTACTTTGCCAGACCTGCAATGCATTTTATATTGGGGAAACAACTACACCTCTTAGCATTAGGTTAAATAATCACAGGGCCAGCGTAGGCAATGATAGTCAACTTCCAATAGCATTGCATGCTAAGGCACACAATTTAACTTTTGATAATTGTTTTAAAGTAAAAATTATTAAGTGCCTTGGCGATAACGCTAAAGAAAGAGACGTTAAATCTTGGGAGTTGGCTTTTATAAATATTTTAGGCGCTTGCAAGGGTCCCGGTCTGAATAGGCAAAATTAATACAGTAATTATATTTGTTCAGACATATTCATTAAAAGCTTATTAATATTTTTCATTTAAAAATCATTATCAATAATGTTTTTCAAGGTCGGTTATAGTGTATTATAACGATATTGCAAAATATTATTAACCCATTTCTCTATGTTCAGTTTTTTTAAATTTAAATTTTGAAAAAATTGTTCTATCAGAAATGTCATGGAGATGAATACGACTTGTGTCGAAATATTCTCAATCATATAATTTCTTCTAAAATAAGTTACTAACATCCATTTCTGTTACAGAAACCATCCTCCTATACTTATTACATCCAAGGGCATACAGTAATTCGGCTGCAATAACTAAGAACATCATAAATTATCAATTGCGGAAACAGGTGCTGCTGCCCTAAGTATTTAAAGAGGACATTAACTATCGGTAAAATGTTTCTGGTCCACCAGGACCCCAGATAAGTAACTTTTCATGAATCTA
>OX155967.1:15879271-15971771 GCA_944548615.1 Micropterix aruncella
GCGAGATTTTACAGACTATGTTGATCCACCTTTGCGGCCCTTTTTCTCAGTTTTGCTCCATCTTAACTGCACCGTATATTCATATCATTCATATACTCGACCCTGTTGCCAAGTCGCTCTATTCAAAACTCATTGTATTCGTCATGATTTTTCAACATTTTTATGGTCAACTAACCGTTTAAAATTTTATATTCGTCAACATTATGTTGATCCGAGATATATGAATTTTTTATCGTATTTATGAACGTTTGTTGATCCCAGTTATATCATTTCGCCCAATTAATGAACTTTTGTTGATCAAGCCCATGTGGCCGCGCGTCTTTATGAACGCGTATTTATGAACTTTTATTGATCACAAATTATATAATATCGTCGAATTCATGAACTTTTGTTGATCATGCCCAACATTTGTTTATCCGAGATATATGATTTTTTATCGTATTAATGAAACTTTTGTTGATCACAATTATATAATATCGTCGAATTCGTGAACTTTTGTTGATCATGCCCATCTGTCGCTACCCACGTGACCGCCCTTCACGGAGTTTCCCCACTCCTGGCATCTTAGCTTTGCTTCGATTGGTTGCAAAATTTACTGTGCGTGTGTTAGTACGTTGTGTTAGCAAAGGTGTGTGTTTATGTGTGCACATGATAACTCGAAAATGCGTAGTCTAATTTTAATAATTCTCTCGCTAAATAGGTTTTATTTCTTATTTAGAAGAACTTTAGATTTAGGGTTCCATATCTACGCCAAAAACGGGAGCTGTCATACGAATGGACCTTTAGAAATGTTTGTGAGTACAGTAATTCAAGGAGGCATTGTCCGATTTCAAAAAATTCTTTCGGTTAGTCGGTAATAGGTTCTTTCAGTCAATGTGAAGAATTGACTAGATTTAGACATAGCTGCGATAGAAATGGGGACATATCGCAGAATAGGTGCTGCAATACAAACCGACCACTTTGACATGTCTCCTTCTCCGATTTCAAAAATTCTTCCGCCAATGGATTTTATTCGTAGATTGAAGAACAGAGTAGATTTAGGTGTTCCGTACCTACACTTTCAGAAAATATTGTACTTTGATGAAATATCGTACTTTCCAAAAATATTTTAAAATCTTACTTTTCTAAAAATGTCGGCCGAGAAAACATATTTTTGGCGGCTTTCGGGAAAAGATTTTTTGCTTCTTTTGGAATTTAATGCTCCAGTTCCCTCATTGACGCAGCACGCGGACTCGAGAGCTATTGCGAAGCTTGTTACGGCAGATGAAACTCGGCGTACCTAGTTATATTGAATGACTAAGTATTATTATCAAATTATATGTTATTTAAATAACTGTTATAGAAAAAAAGTAGATTTTTCGCGTATCAATTTTATTTTGCTCAATTTTATTTTTGATAATGTAAACAGAGTGTATCTGAAATCAAAGTTGAATGGCAAAAACATCTACCGTTTTTTGGGCGGTCTTCAGTTGTGAATAGTGAATATAAGCGCAGCTTATAACCCATATGGAAGCCAAAAATTCGTTGTGAGTGTGCAAGATAACTCAAAAACGCGATGTTCGATTTCAAAAATTCTTTCTCTAATATACTTTATTCGTTGTTGGGTAGAGATGAGTAGATTTAGAGTTCCGCTCATTTGATAGAAATGGAAGCTGTCCTATAAACGGACCTATTTGAAATCAGATTTTTAGTCGTACGATCAAGGCAAGTCGGGCGGAGGTGAGAATGAGTAGCGTAAGTCCGGGCAGTAGGATGAGGAAATAACAAACTTCCATAAAATATTGTACTTTTAACAATTTAGTACCTACATAATAATCGTACTTTTTAAAAATATCGTACTATAAATATATAGTAGTTAGTTAAATAAAATGTACTTTTATAAAATATCGTAATTTAAAAAAATCTATAAATCGTAGGTGGACCATCTCAAAGCATGAATAAATTAAGTAAACGCATTTTTTCTTCCACCGCTGCCGTTTGACAGAGCGAGCCGTGCAGCAGAGCAGGCATGGACGCACTGGGCTAACTTTCACTAGATATTGCGAGGCTTGTTACGCGAGATGGTCTGACGTACATTTATCTATAGTCTGTTTATTATTTGTTGAGCTTTTCCAAGGGCGATTAGGTATGAGGTGCAATGTATGGCCGGCGACAGGTTTGAGTGGAACAGGTATTAGTGGGACAGCGCTATGCATGGGAAAGATAGAGAGCAGGCCTTCTAAGGTAGACAAATTGTCGAATTGAGGTCTACTTAAACGGTAATTGTATCTACGGACAGGTGCTGCGATTCTTGTATATTTTTTATTCTTGCATTTTAAAGATGACGATGAAACTTACATTTCTGTGTACTTATTTATAGATATGCAATAATACATACGACAGCAGATACGAAATTTTGTATACCCATTAAATTGTGATAGCCCGTTCTAAATTTACCATGAAATGGCTGCTGCACTTACAAAAAAAACGGTTGTGTCACCCCAACACTTTCCTGTCAAGTAGCCAGGAACTTAATTCATCTAAATATATCATAAAACCTACCACAACCCCCTTTCCCCCACCCTCAACCTAGCGCCACCCTTTAACCCTCGAAAATCAAAATCGAAATCGACTTCGACTTCAACTTCGAATTTTCGAATTTTAAACTTTTCGACCTTCGACTTTACGACTTATTGACTTTCGACTTCTGACTTTTAAAATTTTCGACTTTTCGACTGTTGAGGAGTTCCCTCGTCGGGAGCCAACCCAGACTACATCAGCCATGTCATGGTGAAACATGGAAGTTGCTATCATAATTGAGAACGTACACAAAATTTTAGGTCTCTGCTGTTGACCGTTGAGAAGTTTTCTCGTCGGGAGCCAACCCAGAGTACATCAGCCATGTCATGTTGAAACTTGGAAGTTGCTATCATAATTGAATGCGTACAAAAAAATTTGGGTCTCTGCTGTTGACCGTCGAGGAGTTCCCTCGTCGGGAGCCAACCCAGAGTACATCAGCCATGTCACGGTGAAATATGAAAGCTGCTATCATAATTGAATGCTTGCACAAAATTTTGGGCCTCTGCTGTTGACCGTTGAGGGGTTTCCTCTTCGAAAGCCAACCCAGGGTACATCAGCCATGTCATGATGAAACATGGAAGTTGCTATCATAATTGAATGCGTACAAAAATTTTTGGGTCTCTGCTGTTAACCGTCGAGGAGTTCCCTCGTCGGGAGCCAACCCAGGGTACATCGCCATGTCATGGTGAAACATGGAAGTTGCTATCATAATTGAGAACGTACACAAAATTTTGGGTCTCTGCTGTTGACCGTTGAGAAGTTTTCTCGTCGGGAGCCAACCCAGGGTACATCAGCCATGTCAAGTTGAAACTTGGAAGTTGGTATCATAATTGAATGCGTACAAAAAAATTTGGGTCTCTGCTGTTGACCGTCGAGGAGTTCCCTCGTCGGGAGCCAACCCAGGGTACATCAGCCATGTCACGGTGAAATATGAAAGCTGCTATCATAATTGAATGCTTGCACAAAATTTTGGGCCTCTGCTGTTGACCGTTGGGGAATTTCCTCTTCGAAAGCTAACCCAGGGTACATCAGCCATGTCATGGTGGAACTTGGAAATTGCTATCATAATTGAATGCATACACAAAATTTTGGGTTTCTGCTGTTGACCGTCGAGGAGTTCCCTCGTCGGGAGACAACCCAGGGTACATCAGCCATGTCACGGTGAAACATGAAAACTGCTATCATAATTGAATGCTTACACAAAATTTTGGGCCTCTGCTGTTGACCGTTGAGGAGTTTCCTCTTCAGAAGCTAACGCAGGGTACATCAACCATGTCATGGTGAAACATAAAAGTTGCTATCATAATTGAGAACGTACACAAAATTTTGGGTCTCTGCTGTTGACCGTTTAGGAGTTCTCTCGTCGGGAGCCAGCCCAGGGTAGATCAGCCATGTCACGGTGAAACATGGAAGTTGTTGTCATAATTGAGAACGTACACAAAATTTTGGGTCTCTGTTGTTGACCGTTGAGGAGTTCTCTCGTCGGGAGCCAACCCAAGGTACATCGCCATGTCATGGTGAAACATGGAAGTTGCTATCATAATTGAGAACGTACACAAAATTTTGGGTCTCTGCTGTTATCCGTCGAGGAGTTCCCTCGTCGGGAGCCAACCCAGGGTACATCAGCAATGTCACGGTAAAACATGAAAGCTGCTATCATAATTGAATGCTTGCACAAAATTTTTGGGCTCTGCTGTTGACCGTTGAGGAGTTTCCTCTTCCGAAGCTAACCCAGGGTTCATCAACCATGTCATGGTGAAACATAAAAGTTGCTATCATAATTGAGAACGTACACAACATTTTGGGTCTCTGCTGTTGACCGTTTAAGAGTTCTCTCGTCGGGAGCCAGCCCAGGGTAGATCAGCCATGTCACGGTGAAACTTGGAAGTTGCTATCATAAATGAATTCGTATACAAAATTTTGGGTCTCTGCTGTTGATCGTTGAGGAGTTACTTCGTCGGGAGCCAACCCTGGGTGGACGGATTTCAACCACAGTCTTTTCAGCTCATGCCATGACCAAATGATGTATTTATGCCAAATTTCAGCTCAATCGGATGAAGCGTTTCGTCGCTATCGTCGGAGAATATGAAACGAAGACGGGTATAAAATTACATATTATATTTTAGTTCCATATATAAATGTCAAAGCGGTTTATTTATCTCGTCATGAAGAGCTTTCATCATATTATTACAAGTCCATATTCGCGATATGTGACAGTACGCTCTGATTGGTCCATTTGAATTGGATCAACAAAATACAAAGAGTGATCTGTATAAATGATGCTAAAATTGGGCGGGGCTTACCGATTTCACTTGTTGATCCGATCGGATCAACGTATGTATTGGGGTTGAAGTATTGGATCAACAAATCATGTCCGGATCAACAAATGCAAATGGATCAACAAAAACCTGGTGTAGAGTCGCGCATGATCAACAAAGTACGTGAAGGGATAACTATGTATATATATATATATATATGTATATATATATATATATATATATATACATACCTACACACGATATTTGATAGTTAACCCGTTGAGTATGATACGACCAAATCTGGTTCTGAAACAATTATCCGTTGAGTATGATACGACCAGATCTGGTTCCGCGTTTTTTTCACTTCTTTGACGTTCTCATATTATCATCAGTTCTCGTTCATCATTTTGTAAACATATTATCTAATTGTTTTACAAAATGATATTTCAATATTCTATATTCGAAATTTCAATGCAATCATTGTGCAGTTGTTCTTTTTATGATTGGTGTAGTAGTTTCGTAGTTATAGTACTTTAAGTCGATGTCGCCGAAAATCCTTCAAAAGAGACAAATGCATCCATGAAAATACCCATTTACTCCAAGGGTTAATAATACATAATTTAATAAAACAGCTTAAATTATTAGCGAGCAATTGAGACTCAGCATACAATGGACCCCTTTTAAGCAGGTACTTATTTATAAGTATTTTGAATGTTTATATAATATAATATAATACTTTATAAGTATTTATATGGCCATCTCGAATATAGCCAAACCATTTATAGACCATTCCGATCGAAGAAGCTTATTTCCCCATAATGCTTATCAAGCCTGGTTTTGATTGACTGAATCATTTCATTTGAAAAAAAAAATTGTTTAATCACCACTCGAAATTCCCTTTCATCCATGTTAACAACGCAATCCGGCGAATTGAAACAACGGCAACCTGGAGAGTTTTGATATTGTGACAAGTTGAAGCACAGTGGTATACCTAGCTGATACACGCAGTTGGAAAAAAAGATTTGAATGGCAACGCCTTAAAAATATCAATAATATGATAATAAATAATAGACATACATAATTCTCCATGACAAAGGAATTGAGAGGAAGAGGGGGAAAGGGGAGGATAGGAATAGAGGAAATGATTTGTGGAGTTAGGACTTAGACTATGTCCGACACCGGGAATGGCACATTATGAAAAAAAAAAAGGTTTTACTTATCGGGTCAGCAGATAAGTCTCAAGGTATTTTTAAATATACGAGTTAATCCTGCTAAGCGTAAACATAGGGGCAAAGAGTTCCGTAGGCGTTCTGACTGCACTGTAAATGACTTCAAAAATAACATAATTCCTTTTTAAAAAAAGAAATTTAACAAAAAATGCCATTTTGCCTAAAATATCACTGTTTCCACTCTTGTTAGTTGCAGTACTAATACTGCTTATGTAATTAGTAAAAATTAAGTTTTTTGACATATTCCTTAAAATAAATACCATAGGCACGAGAAAGCAAGAGATGTTTTTAACTTTTCTAAGTAATGAAGTGTAAATTGGAGGGTGCCATAATAATCTTAGTTAGTACATTTTGGAAAAAACGATAAAACTACACGGAAACTCGGCTTTCTTCACACTATCGCTCGACACCGTTTACCACCCACGGAAATGGAAAATATAAGATTTTTCCGAGCATACACACCTCTGTATACAGTCGCTGCAAATCCAGAAAAACGCCGATTAGTCTAAAATCACTGCCGTGGCACGCAGCGTCGCCGCCCAAATAACGTACTTTTAAACATTATCGCATTCGTATCAACTTTTTTAGCCATTATTCCCTTATCAGCAAACGACACGGCTGTTTTAAAATACTGCCAAACAAAAGCAAACGTCAATCCTTTTGACATTACATCCACTTACATCGTGTTGTCTCTTTCATATCTGCGAAACGCATCTCGAGCGGTAAGAGACGCAAGATAGGTGGAAAAATGTAAACATTCGCCGGTCATGATGGGAACGTCGACTTCAGATTTTAGTCACGACTTTTTTTCATCTTCTTTTTCTGAAAATGTCGCCTCAGTAGAAACGATTCGTAAATCGAAATATCACTTTTTCTGTCAAATTATACGTTTATTTATTAGGTTATAATGGCACAAAGTATAAAAACCGTATTTGGATAGTTTGGTATTAACCGCCCTAGCTATACGAACGTATGTACGCGATACGGCTGCTATATTATCGCCCGAACGCAACAACCTGTATCACTCACGTTCAAGTACCTATGCTCGAATACTAAAAAAAACCGAAATCCACAAAGCGTACGTGATACGTCAAATTGTTCCTAAGATTCTAAATACAAAAAAGATTAATAAATGGGTCTCTTGTGTAAAAAATAAATATTTGATAAACAAAGGAAAATAAAATAAAAAATAAGAAAGAAATAAAATTAAAAAAAACATAACGTTTTTTAACCTACTTTTTGAATAATGTTAACAAAGTTAATTCATTGAAAAAGGTAGAGCGATTAATGTAAAATAGCAACATACCCTACATTGTTGATGTTTTAACGTCACCCGACCATATTCACCACTCTGATTCTGAAACTGCAATCATATTTACTCTGCCTCAATAAATTAGCAAGATATAGGCATTTCAATATGCATCAAACAGCTACATTTCGGTAGTGTGTTAGTTTTTTATACAAACCATAAACACCTATATGGCGATTGTTAGGTTTTTTTTTTACCATCTTTTTCATTTAAATATATTTTTCAACATATGGTATAGGTACATAATAAAATCATTTTTTTTGTCTCGAAATGTTGCGGGTCCGATGCTGTTTTCTATCAGATTTAGTATTGCAGTGATCGAATCTATTAGCGTTTTTTTAATTAAAAAGATTTCTGTAATATTGAAAGATATCTTTCAAGATTTTATTTTGATAGTTTTTTAGGAACTTCAACGAAGATTAAATTATATCTAGCTTCAAGGAGGAATCGTTTGGTTTGTTCGTCTTCCTGAAGGTAACGTAAGTGTAGATAATACTACCAATAACGCTTATATTCAAACCGTAGAAATTGATCCAGGAGAAGACGTAATCTCCGCCGATTACTATCCCTAGGTATGTGACACAGATATTTTTTAGGCAGCCTATGATTGTGGTGGTAAGAGCGCCGTTGTATTGAGTGCAAGTCATAAATCCGTAGGACAAAACAAAACCCATGACGCAGGAAGTAGCGAAGGATGAAATGAATACGAAATCGTTCCATCCTCCGAAGGCGAAAGCACTGTCGATGTCTCCCGTAGCCCAGGCGCAGATCAGAGCCGGTACAAATATGAATAATGAATTGTAATACATTAGTCCGTACTTTTCGAGATCTTCCGAGTCTAATTTCTTCTTCGTGTAGACGCCGCTTAACGCTGTGAATACGTCATTTAAAAGCACGAGCGTGTAACCGGATGCAGTGAAGGCTAAGTCGCCTATAGACGCGACGATTGCTCCTCCGATCATGGCATAAACGCTAATTTGAACAGAAAACGAAGCTTTTACACCGAGGATCATTCTCTCCGCGTTCATTGTTAGTAGGATGCTGTATCGCCTCAACGCCGTGAACATTGGTAGACTCAGCTCCTTAGTTCCCCCCAATCCTGTAGCCAGATCTCCGACAAATATCAGAGGCAGCGGCCATATCTTCTTAAAAACACTGCGCTCAAACGATGGATACTTCAAAACCCCAAGCTGCTTTGATATGCCGGTGACGATTATTATGGCAAGCATCTGTCCCAATCCCAAAACTTGGTACGAAGGAAATTTAAAAGTCGTCAAAACGATTTTATTTATTATGGTAATCATAAATGAAGATAAGGCGTAGAAGAGTGCGCTTGATAATCTTCTCACCGTCCGTTTGTTATCAGTCTCAAAATTCATCTTAAAATACCTGAAAAAAAATCAAGTAATTTCAAAATCGAATTAAGAAAAGAGGAAAATGCACAACACCATAACATAAAAAAATATTGCCAGTCTATTTTTTCTCCCGAAATAAATGAATTGGCAACACAGTATCCGCCATAATAATAATAAAAAGTGTGCCGGCGCCGGCGAGTTTTCATCCGTTTGTATAATAATTTACAGTAAAAATCGTCTCAGTTTACAGTTATTTTCTCCCGATCCGTTATTTATTTACGATCTGCCGAGTTTGGGTCCGGTAAGACAATTTTAATGATATAAATTGGAAGGAAAGAATCTAACTCACCTATGCTATGTCGAACGTATAATAATAATGGGATTCGGGCCGCCTAACCGTAATTCGCTTTCGCGACATTAAATTATGTTATTAATCTTTGGTTTCGTCAAATTATTATTTGATTATTATTTAGGATTTCATTATTTGTTTTTCGCGATTCTGAAAGCTTTAAATAAACCCTCTGATTAGACGGTCGTTCCATTTTTGATTTTGACGTTTTCAGGTCGGCTCTAGGTGGGGCTTAGTACGATAATTTTGTTGATGAAGTACGATATACTTTCATACGTGAATATGTTTTATTATAGTTAGCGGATACGAGAATTTATGCGGCGCTGTGATGAAAGCGTGAAAATTGTGTGTTGATTCTATGGACTAAAATAATTGGTTTTTCGAGGAACCACGAATTTTATGCATGACTAAGAGTTAGACGTCATTAAAATGGCCGTTACCTCTCTTCCTAATTTCCTTATAACCTGAGAACCGCAGAACGCTTTTGCTTGTGTGTGATATAATTTTTAAGGCAACACCCCTAATAAGGATTCCGTAAATATTATACACTGGGGGGAAAAAAATCGCACATGCATGAATTTCAAAAAATAAAATACTTGAAAAGTACGAAGTGGTATTTTTCTGTGCAGATCCACAGCCTATTTTAACCTACATTGTTACCTTTTTTGTTTTTGAATCGTGCTAACAAAGTGCTTTTTAGAGGTCAGCATCAAAATTGCACGTTTCTCGGGAACACAAATTTGTATTTCCGAGAAAAATAAAATCAGCGAAGAGAGTAAATTCATCAGTTGAACACAAGAAACAAACTAACCTAAAGAACATTGGGAACTTTTTACCCCACTTTTGCCCTACTAGCGGACACAAACGAAACCAATAAAAGTTTTAAGATAATGTTACGGACTTTACCACTGTGTATTTTTTATTCCCATAACTAATGGGAAAGCTGAGAAAATGAGATTTTCATAATTAGTATTTCTCTTACCATTTTATTAATAATCTAATATAATCTTGTGTTTCCAAATAGCTATAATATTTAAACGTGTTTGGCATGGCACCGAACGGCTTCCAAGGTGGGAGGAGAAGGTAGTCAGGTAACAAAAATCCGGTTTCGCTGCGTACGCGCATTGTTCGGTCGCAGATCTTCGGCGTTTGTCGTCGCGACCTGTGCGTTATTTGAACCTTCCTGTTATCTTTTGCGTTATTTGAATTATTACCGACTACCTTGGCTTCGTTTGTACTGGACTGTTACGATTTTGCATTTGATTGGACCTTTGTTGAAATGGAAAACCCAAATCGTTGTGTTGTTTGTGCTCGATCTGTGCTACGGCGCAGAAAACATAACCTTTCTCCAGCATTCTTTGAGAGAAATATTCAATTGAAGTGCATCACCATCCAGAGATGATAGAAAATAACACTCTCATAAGAAGCCGAATCCAATCACGGCATGTGCGATTGAGACAATACTATACTTATATTTTAATTGATCCCACTCGAAATGGATATCAAGGATTGCAGGGATACTATTGCTCGTGTATTCATGGACGGCGAACAGTAGGTTGTTGTGCGCATATCGCAAGCATGATATATTATCTCTCTTGGGCTAGACACGAGGAAAATATTATCCTTATGCCACTGCCTTTTTGGATAATATTATAATCAGATTATGACGAATAATAAACGACTAAATTTGTTTATCTTCTTTCATTTGTTTATGTCTTCCTTGTGCTGCTTAACTTGACAAGACTATAAACCACAAACTCTTGAGTCTGGTACTTCAACCGCTATATCAAGCTAGTCATCAAATTACACTAAATATATCTACATACAGTACTAAACATTTACATACAGTACAGCATTAAAATAATACTATCACCGTACCTGAATTATTAATATAATTATGTTTCGATATTCCCATACGCCACAATAATGCCCCTTTGCTTAGCAAAACTAGAAGTTAAAAGCTTCCAATTGAGGTATGTTTCAGCTTTGTCCGCAGTGGGGATTTTTTCCATAGTAAAGGTCCCAATGCTCTTTACCATTAATAAAAAGCTCTAGAATATATGCAGTTCCTTCAAAATTCCGAAATTAAATTTTCAACGTTCTGCCGGAGTATCTAAAAACCATTGATAATAAAGATTAGCAACCCATTAAATAAAAAAAATAAAAAAAATGCAACCAGCTGAAGACATTGCTCTCGTACGCTGTTTTTTATACTATAAAATAATTCGATTTGTGGTGTATTGAAAACGTTTTAGGCAAATAATGTAGAATGTAAAACTGCATTATTCTGTTATATTTTATTACTATTTGACTATTCTATTTTATTTAAAAAAAAAACATGGCTATGTTTTTTGTAAATAGTTTGATTACCATTAAAATGGTATCGTCGGCAAACAAAATGGTTGTGCTGTCCTTGATTTATCAGGGAATTTAGAAGAGCAGTGGTGATAATTTTGACGACATCATAAACTTAAGACGAAATGAATAAAATTCGTGGTTCTTCGAGCGAAATCGTTTTTTTTGGTCTATGAAATCAACTCACAAAATCTGATATCACAAAGTGTCAAAAGTACGGTCAAAATGGAGTTCGGGGCTCTAGGACTAAGGGAGAGCAGGTAGGCTTCGTACACGAGGAGCATTAGTACAGTGGAGTAATCTACGCCATCCAATACATTAACGTGTTCGCGTTTGTGTGCGTGACTCGCGCTCGTATGAGCTCTATTAGATTATCGCTCTAAAATTATAAAACGAGATATTCTGTACGACTATAATCTTTCTGACTCCCATTTCAATTGCATAATATATGTAAATAACTACACCGTTAGAACATGATTTTGGGATTGTTTGGTATGTTTGTAATGTCGTTTTATTTGACGCGATCGAATTTACGTTTCCGCCTCTTAATTAAAATTTTGGCTAATTTTGAGTGTTGCTTGTTATTATTTTTTATTGTATCCGGGTGAGCATACTCATTATTAATAGTAATCTGCTTAATTTTTGTGGACTAGTTATTCTGTAGTGTCGTTCTGTCTATATTTGTTGGGTATATACGATTATTATTTATTTTTACAAAGCCCTAGCCGGTGTTTGTACTTTTTCCGTAGCGCATCTGGTGCGCGTTCTGAAATCGCTTAGCAAAGACCTAGCAATTTTGCTCTCGTTTTTGTAGGGTATGATGACGTCACATACTCTCGATTGTTCTTGATTGTTTAGCTTGCTGTTTACGAACGCAACCTTGAAGACGTGTTCGGTCGCTCGGCATTTTGAAGTTTGCGTTCGGGGCTGTTTATTTTCCATTGTACCGCAGTTTCGGGTTGTCTTTGCAGGAATTGCGCTCCGGACGAACAGAATAATCGGCAAAAATGGGCGACCAGCAGTTCTTTTTGAAATGGAACGACTTCCAGACGAATATGGTGACATCATTCCGGCATCTCCGCGACGAGAAGAGCTTCACCGACGTGAGATTTATTCCTTATTAATGTTGCGTAAATCGGGTAGATTATTCGCCTGTGGGGCCGCTTTTGCGAGTCGCATTGGATTTCTTCCATATTTACAAAAAAAATGCTCATCATACATGTCAAATTTCTGAGAATAAAATTGGGGCGGGCTCGGTCTTGTCCGAGCCGCTGTGGGTGTGCGAACTGCGATCTCCTATAGGCTTGCGGGATTTTAGTCGTAGAAAGGAAGGGTTGCTGATTTGGCCGCGCTTAAAATTTGCGAAAAAGAAAAATCGGAAAAGCCCCAAAACGAAACAAAAATTAGGACTTTTTCCGATGTCATGGCCAGGAAACCAGCCCCGGGATTCTGAAGTGGCGATCGATAAGTCAACGCGACGCGACATTGCGACGCGAATTCAATATCGTCCTCAATCCGACGACTTGACTGATTCTGTTTCAGAATCGTAATCTGAGAACTCGATACTTCCCACATGATTCCCACCCCACTTCCCACTCTATATCGAGTTCTGATTGGCCCAGGAAGGCTGTTTAGTGAGTGACGTTTGCTCAATTCGGAAGGCGTCCTTTATTGATTTAGTCGAATATTATTATTTCTCAGCGCTATATTAAAATTGCAATCAGATGGGAATAGTCGGTTATTATTGCTGAATAGGGATTTTCACTGCTATTTCCCAGCTTTCTCCTAGAGCAACGACATGCAGACGGCACCTCATATGCTGCCGTCTATCCCAACCTCACTTCTGACGATTAAAGGACTGTAAAATTGCTTCCAGAATCACAAATATTGTCCAGTGACGACAATAGTGTATCGTATCGTCGCTTCAGAATCCGGGGACAGGAAAATGTCGGAAAGCCAACATTTCAACATACCGAAAAGTCGATTTTTTGAACAAACCACCTAAGGAATTTTGAAAACCGCAGACCACATAACAATGAATGTGAATATACAGGGCGTGTCACGCAACCCAGCTCCTCAAACATCAAAAACAAATCGAATTTATTTGACTCAAAACACATACAAAAACATCAGAAAGTTACATTAAGGGCTCTATTCCACCGGGACATGCAACCAGTCGCGCAGCGTGGTGCCTTTGAGCTACCAAGTCGAGACACTAGATTAGATACCCGATAGAAACCAGAATTGCCTTACTGCGGTCACAGCAATTTTTAAATAGACGTCGAAGAGAGTGAAAGAAAGTTTAATAGAAAAAAGAATATTAGTTTTTTTTTTTAGAATTATCCAGTGGGGAACTATCCCAAATAGGTGGTCTGCTTTGAATTTCGATAATGAAGTTTTCTGCATCTAAATTATCCATCGGGGCGTACGCTGCAACTAAACGAACGTCTTGACAACACTGCCGTCGTAAATGAAAACACAGTAACTTCATTTACTGTGTTTATACAAGTTTGGTTCTTTAAAATCACGAGTTGGAGTACTATAAGGCAAATTTTTCGGTTTGTCTATCGATGGATAGTTACCGAGATACCTTAGATACCCACAGTATTTATTAAAAAATCTGAATATTTTTAATAAAAAACACACTATGTATATTTTTTAGGTTAAAATACAGTAACCTATTACTTACTGTGATCTTTTTTAATACCTATAAGCATTTAAGAAATATTTTTGTTCGAATAAACCCGGCTTCTTCAGATACTGTGGGTTTAGGTAAAATTTTGTTAGAAGTTAATTTATTAATTAATACACGAATTAATCACAGTATCTCAATTACTGTGTTTAAGGTGCCTGCAGTTTTTTTTTTTTTTTTTTAAATATATTTTTTTTACATGGTTAGAACACAGTAATGGGTAAAATTTACCTATAACACAGTAACCACTCAGTTACGGTGTTATAGCTTAAAAATATAAAATTTATCAAATTATTTTCCTAATTTAAAACACAATATCTAATTTAATTAGTTAAACAATTATAAATAGGATAGAAAACGAATTTACCGCGTGAAATTTGTAGGACCCGACGTTTCGGTGACGTTGCAGCCGCCGTTGTCTAGGGTAGACTGAAGAGCTGTCAGTCCGTTGTTTTGCGGGTAGACCGCAAACCGCTGCCGCCACTGCGTAGGTTATAACGGTGGTGGGGGGCCGGGCTCGGAGCGCGGGAATTTTTAAAATCCGTCTTGCACACAACACTCACTGTATCCTGTTTTACGTCTTTGCGTTCGGCGTTCGGCGGCGGGAACATTTTAAGAAGAGGGTTCCACGTAGAAGAGAGTTTGTAGCCGTCGTCTCTATTGAAGTTCGGAGTTCTTCTTATTTCAATGGCTTCCCGGATCATGCGAGGAAAGTAGAATTGTTCCTTGGATAGAACAATGGGATTTTGAAACTGCATCCAGTGGTTACTTCCGCTATCTAATATATGTTCGCAGATCGCCGATTTTTCTCGCTGAACGTTTTTAACAGCTTTGATGTGTTCTGTCAGGAATTAGCCATAAAAACCTCCAAAATTAAACCCATTCTCTGGCTTCGCTACGTGGATGATACCTTCTGCATCCTGAAAGGCAACATTCAAACGGTGAAAGAATTCCTGGGTCATCTAAACTCCATACACCCAAAAATCAGTTTCACCTATGAAGTAGAGAAGGACGGCTCCTTACCATTTTTGGATGTCAAAGTGACGAGGAGAAGTGACAATACTCTCGGACATACGGTATATCGGAAGCCCACACATACGGACAGATATTTGCATGCAAGCTCACACCATCATCCCTACCATCTACGTTCAGTGCAAACGTCGCTCGTGAATCGAGCACGCGATCTATGCGACACTGAGCATTTTCCGAAGGAGATGGAACATGTCAATGATGTTTAGGAAAAATGGATACGGAAAATATCACGAGACACGCACACGATCTAATACGGACGAAACTCAAAAACCGAGCAGATCAAGAGCATTCTTACCATACGTCAAGGGCGTGACTGATCGAATAAGTAAGATGCTAAACAGATTCGATATAAAAACGATCTTCAAACCGACCCAAAATATAGCTCGATTTTTGAGGCCTGTAAAGGATGTAATACCACTGCAAACCCCGGGTGTGTATAAAGTCGAATGCAGCTGCGGTCTAGCCTACGTTGGACAAACGAAACGGCCCATAGCCACGCGACTGACAGAACACATCAAAACTGTTAAAAACGTTCAGCGAGAAAAATCGGCGATCTGCGAACATATATTGGATAGCGGAAGTAACCACTGGATGCAGTTTCAAAATCCCATTGTTCTATCCAAGGAACAATTCTACTTTCCTCGCATGATCCGGGAAGCCATTGAAATAAGAAGAACTCCGAACTTCAATAGAGACGACGGTTACAAACTCTCTTCTACGTGGAACCCTCTTCTTAAAATGTTCCCGCCGCCGAACGCCGAACGCAAAGACGTAAAACAGGATACAGTGAGTGTTGTGTGCAAGACGGATTTTAAAAATTCCCGCGCTCCGAGCCCGGCCCCCCACCACCGTTATAACCTACGCAGTGGCGGCAGCGGTTTGCGGTCTACCCGCAAAACAACGGACTGACAGCTCTTCAGTCTACCCTAGACAACGGCGGCTGCAACGTCACCGAAACGTCGGGTCCTACAAATTTCACGCGGTAAATTCGTTTTCTATCCTATTTATAATGTCAAACAACCGCGATAGTCTTCGATTTTATATAAACAATTATAATTGAATATATATTTGTATGCAGAATTGAAGTTCTAACTATTTTTTAACATTAAAGATTAAAAGAAATAATCTATATTGATTACTTTGTTCATGAAAACACTTATTTAAAACTGAACTTTGACCGGGTTTTCCTCAAAATATCTTTTTTCAAGTTACTGTGTTTTCATTTACGACGGCAGAACAGCGTACGCGTGTGAAAAAGGAGTGTGCCCCCGCACAACCTGCACCCTTTCCCCAAAGGGTTGGTCACTCGCAGCGCTTCTGTTGGCCGAGTGCGACACGCCATACAGCGCTATACTAATTAATTGTGGTGCTGCCAGTACGCGTCCGTGCTGGCGCACCGCCAAAGCGGTTGCGCAACCAAGCGGACACCAGGTGAGATTCTCTCCATAGAGCTGTATACGTTTTGCTGGTGGCTTCGACTGGTTGCGCCACCATGGTGTGCCGGTGGAATAGGGCCCTAAATGTTTAAAATGCTACCCTCTCTCTCGGCGACAGCGCTCTGTATGATTAATCATATTTCACCAGACGCATTTTTGTTGACTTGTTTGGCACCCGTACTCCCGGATATTCGGTATGTACGCTCGTAGACACCAAGCTGACGTCCCGGCACAAATAATAAATCTGTGACGGGCCACCCCTCACTAGACTCCAAGTTGTTCGATGTGAGGAGGTGGTGTCAAATTGCGGGTTATCTCCGTGTATTAAAAGTCGATTAAATGTATATCAGAAGATATTTATTGTATCAGAAGGAATTTATAGTGATTTCTATTTAGCCCGGGAGCCCGCGGTATGATTACTTACCTCATCGAGTTGCAGAATAAAACCGCTTTAAATGAAAAGTAGACCTTAAATAGGTAAGAAAAAAATTGGTCTGCCGGGGCTCAGCTTGGAGGGTTTTATACTACAGGCATTTCTTTCCACGCAATTTAATATATTAAATAAACAGGTTGAGAGCCACAGCTCCCAGAAGACGCCCATTCATCTTTAAAGTAGGTAGGATGCTGCTAGCAAAACGTGCGTAAACAACTATATTAGGCCGAGATCACACTTAACATTGCACGATGGGTTGAAACGTCACTTCGGCGGACTTAGGAATCAACTTTGTTTTTTTACTGTTTTCTTTATAGAGATGGATATACCTTATTATTGCTAACAATAGTCGGCCTATGTGTTTTTTTCCTAAACTTTATACTTTGGGCATAAAAAATATTTTCAGATTTTTTGTATGGGATAGATCTAAAAAAAAATTATGTCTGGTTTGTCCTGATACAACCCGCTTCAAAACCTTTTTTATCTTAATCCTTGTCTCCTCTACAATGATTCTGCGTATTCAAAAACAATATAAAAATGAAAACTTGCCAGATGAGTCGAAAAAATGATAAAAAACACGTATTTCAAAGCATATGTTTTTACTATCTTAGGGATATACAAATATTACGCGGAATAGGAAGTAAAACTACGTAATAAGACAAATAACTGCTTAAAAACTAACAATAGTAGATACAAAATAATGATTTAGGTATCACGGTCATTTTATACCATCACTAACAACCGTTGTAATTTCTCTGAGTACCCTAATTAAGTAAATATGGACTGACTGACAATCATTAATTAATAGTTACTGTAAATAGTTACGTAAAAATGATAACACTTCTGAGGCATTACAAGGTCTATTGAAATTGGTTTAGCTAATACAAGTGCAAACAAACAAATTCAATACAGATTATTAACGAATCACAGAATAATAAAAAAATAATCCAGGAAACATTACCTAAGTAGCATAAATTGGCTAAATAAAGGTCACGACAAGTTATCGCTACAGTTTTTAGTCACAATAACTGGTAATATAACAGTTATATAAACGTTTATATAACGTCTATACCACCGGATTAGGCGCATTTTATACGGCTTTTAGCTGAATAGTGACTGAATAGCAGTCATAACGGTAACCTTTGGTAGTATAAGAAAGCTAAATAAGCGCTTATAATTCACTTACAGCCGTGGCACCCTTATATAGCCAGCGGCTGTAAAAGTGTCTCTAATTGATATTTTATTACAACTTCTAGTCGGGTAATGCCTTGAAATGATAAATAATGGTTATAAAAGTAAGCTGCATGATCATTTGCCGTCGCAAATACAGAATTCCTAATAGCTACTAATATATTGTATTTTATTGACTTTAAAATTATTGTATTGTAATTTAAAACACCAAATTATCTTGCGGAAATCATTTCATCGACAATATTAAGTAACATGTGTAATAAAATTTTAACACGCCTTCAAAATATTAATATGTTAACTTAATTTTAATTTCTAATTATGGTTTAACCCTTGGAGTAAATGGGTATTTTCATGGATGCATCTGTCTCTTTTGCAGGATTTTCGGCGACATCGACCTTAAAGTACTATAACTACGAAACTATTACACCAATCATAAAAAGAACAACTGCACAATGATTGCATTGAAATTTCGAATATAGAATATTGAAATATCATTTTGTAAAACAATTAGATAATTATGAATAAATATGAGAACGTCAAAGAAGTGAAAAAAACGCGGAACCAGATCTGGTCGTATCATACTCAACGGATAATTGTTTCAGAACCAGATTTGGTCGTATCATACTCAACGGGTTAAAGTTTTTTATAAATTAATTTTATTTTTCGCAGTAAAAAAGAACATTTGCTGAGTATTGTTCAAACATTTTAAAATAGGATTTACCGATAATAAGTGTATTTTATGACCAATGCATTAAAAAATATAATACAAACAAATTATCTTATATATTATAATACAAAAGATTCGAAAAAATATGGCCGCTTTGCTTATATGGCATCTGCAACTTTTTAATATATTCTTTATAAAAATATAAGCCGCATAAGTGAGGTCCTAGTTACAAATTTACAGCTTTAACTCTTTGTAAATCAATTACTGCACTTCAATATGACTATAAGCTGTATAAGGGTGGGTCTTGCAACCAATATACAGTCTTTGTTGGAGTAAAAAGCCATTACTCGCTCGTTGTATAAGAAAATCTGAGTAAACCTTTATATGACAAAATTATATAACAAATTGCTTTAAATGACACGTTTACATAGCTGATAATTAATCTGTATGCCTTTACATGACTTTTTATCAAAGCTATATTCGGCACTTCTTATATGGCTTTTGTGCTAGCATGTGTGTTGGGTAGTATAATGATACATTAAGGTAATTTACTAAAAAGGTGTATTCATTCAAAATATACTATTGTTAATTTTTAAGTAGTTTTTTTGTCTTATTACGTAGTTTTACTTACTATTCCGCGTAAAATTTGGTTTTAAATAACCTAAGATAATGAAAAATATGCTTTGAAATAGGTATATGTTTTTTTATCATTTTCCGATCCATTCATCTGGCAAGGTGGCATGACAAGGATTAAGATAAAAAAGGTTTTGAAGCGGGATCTATCAGGACAAAACAGACATTTAGTTTTTTTATCCGTCCCATACAAAAAATCTGAAAATATTTTTTTATGCCCAAAGTATAGATAGAGTTTAGAGAAAAAAACACTTAGGTCGACTATTGTTAAGAATAATAAGGTCTATCCATCGCCATAAAGAAAACAGTAAAAAAACAAAGTTGATTCCTAATTCCGCCAAACTACTGTGACATTGCGTCGTATACTGGTGTATCTAGTGTGTCTGTAACCTTAGACGAGGAAACGTCATATTACCAACGATATATTATATTATTAGCTAGATATGCCTTCATATACAACTAGAGCTGTCAACTACAACGGGCGAACCCGTCACCTCAGGAAGTTTTAACGATATTGATCGTTTTGTCTCCCGAGAAGTGAGTGTAGAAGACTTGGGACAAAAAACAATCCACAGTCTAGCTACGCCACTTGCCCGTCAAAGGCCAACGCCTTAGGGCGAGGCACCGGGAAAGGCACACAGCAGGCGACCTCGCCCCCTGACTACCAGTTTGGAAGAATATCTCCGTATGGAATTAATCTTTAGGATACTTCCTACCTACAGACTGGTTGCAGGATCGAGGTCTCTTGCATGGACCTCTTCCTTATGAAGCGGTGATACGGTGACTACCTATCCTATCGCGGACCACGGCATCCTTTGCCCGGCTTATTCAGGTGGGATCGGGTGGCCGAATGGTCGTTTCAAGAGCAGTTGCCATAAGGTTAACAACCACCCCCGCTCTATAGGAAAAAAATACTGTTCCCAGAGTCCCCCAGCTGTTAGTCGGAGTGCACAATCGATTGGCTGACGCCGCACGGTGCGCAAACCGTCCAGGAGCGCCCGAAGGTTGACCCTTAAAGGAGAGTGGCCCTCAGGCCAGCGTCCTACCCTGGCTCTCCTTTCTGCGTGGAGGCCGCCGGATGGGTGTTGACCCTCGAGTATGACCGACCTGACCTGAAAGAATAGGTCTTCGTGGTCAACTCCAACGGCGCCCATTAGCTCCCCCTCAGATACAAATAAGTTGGCTCCACGTATCCTTTGCTCGTAGATCACGTGACAGAGAGAGCAATAAATTGAACAGTATGCGAGAGAATAGCGCGCCAATATTCTTCGCGGCAGCTCTTACATCGGAAACGTTCAGCTGTGTGCCAGCGGACTGCGACCAAACTGCTACTGGCTGGCTTTCAGTAGTTATTTTGAAGTGGTCTATTTTGAGCGCAAAGCCTCATCTATATAATAATATATCACTACACAATACGCGCTGATTTTGCACTAATACAAGCGCACGGTGTCATTTACGCTATACAAAACTCTGACACCTCGTTTCCAGCGCGCCAGGGCTGCATCGTACGTATCTAAAATATATTTAAATATTACCACTACATATTTTACACTATGTATATACTAAATACTGTTTTGCATGCAGAGTGAGATTCAATTAACCGGTATCCTTGAAGGGGGGGGGGGGGGGATCAGTACGAGCTAGTATAATAGTTTTAATAAAAACTTGTAGGAAAACTAAGGAAAAAAATATTTTTTTTAAATTTCAGTATTTTTTTTATTGTAAAATAGTATAGAAGCACTAAGCACGATGAGCCATATAGCGGTAGGTAACATATTGCTTATATAGTTTAGGTGGAATATTTTACCTACCGATAAATGGCGCAGCGCTCTCAAATGCTTGTCAAACTTTTATTTAACAGTCAAGTACTTCAAACTTTTAAGTTAAACAAAAATAAAAAAAAAATACAAAATATTTTTAGGCGGCGGAGTGGGGGCAATATGCGAATTTCGTTTAAAGGTAGCACGATTTGCGGTAGACTTTAGGACTTGTGACGTCACTGACTTTAATTTGAATTATAAGTGAGGCTTCTGTCGGTATACCTAACGAATAAACAAAAGAGAGACTAAAAAACATAGGTAACCGGAAGAAAATTGACAAAATACTTACGTGGAGGCCGGTGGTCAAGCTATTTATAGATACTGCGGTTTTAACATTTTGAAGTTGGTATAAGGGAACACTACATTGTTCCCCTACGATAACCATCTATCTGAAATATAGATAGGAAACTTATCAATCACCTTGCCTAGGTAACTTGAAACATCGGTCTTTTTTACTTGGAAACGGCGATCGATATTAATTCGGTAAATAGATGGATAAAAATTATCATCATGCGGATACTATGGCATTGAACAATCTGAGGAATGTTCTTCGTTTAATGCGAATATGTTATATCTATCCTGTTAATGCAAATATCTTAGTTTATTTTTTGATTTAATTTCTTTATTATTACTCAAACAAGCAATTGTCATCACTTGCTAATTATATTCAGTTTAAATTATATAATATTAACCCCTCACGTTGCGAGGTAAAAATTCACCTATCACTTTTGCGCGCGACATATTCGCGCAAAAAATCGACGCGAGTCAACGGCCTTGAGAAAAACAATCATAACTTTTAAACCACTAAACGGATTTAAAAAAGATAAAGAGAAGATTGATCGCATTGAAATTAAAACTAAGAAAAAAAATATTTTTTTTAAATTTCAGTATTTTTTTTATTGTAAAATAGTATAGAAGCACTAAGCACGATGAGCCATATAGCGGTAGGTAACATATTGCTTATATAGTTTAGGTGGAATATTTTACCTACCGATAAATGGCGCAGCGCTCTCAAATGCTTGTCAAACTTTTATTTAACAGTCAAGTACTTCAAACTTTTAAGTTAAACAAAAATAAAAAAAAAATACAAAATATTTTTAGGCGGCGGAGTGGGGGCAATATGCGAATTTCGTTTAAAGGTAGCACGATTTGCGGTAGACTTTAGGACTTGTGACGTCACTGACTTTAATTTGAATTATAAGTGAGGCTTCTGTCGGTATACCTAACGAATAAACAAAAGAGAGACTAAAAAACATAGGTAACCGGAAGAAAATTGACAAAATACTTACGTGGAGGCCGGTGGTCAAGCTATTTATAGATACTGCGGTTTTAACATTTTGAAGTTGGTATAAGGGAACACTACATTGTTCCCCTACGATAACCATCTATCTGAAATATAGATAGGAAACTTATCAATCACCTTGCTTAACCCTTGGAGTAAATGGGTATTTTCATGGATGCATCTGTCTCTTTTGCAGGATTTTCGGCGACATCGACCTTAAAGTACTATAACTACGAAACTACTACACCAATCATAAAAAGAACAACTGCACAATGATTGCATTGAAATTTCGAATATAGAATATTGAAATATCATTTTGTAAAACAATTAGATAATTATGAATAAATATGAGAACGTCAAAGAAGTGAAAAAAACGCGGAACCAGATCTGGTCGTATCATACTCAACGGATAATTGTTTCAGAACCAGATTTGGTCGTATCATACTCAAGGGGCTAGGTAACTTGAAACATCGGTCTTTTTTACTTGGAAACGGCGATCGATATTAATTCGGTAAATAGATGGATAAAAATTATCATCATGCGGATACTATGGCATTGAACAATCTGAGGAATGTTCTTCGTTTAATGCGAATATGTTATATCTATCCTGTTAATGCAAATATCTTAGTTTATTTTTTGATTTAATTTCTTTATTATTACTCAAACAAGCAATTGTCATCACTTGCTAATTATATTCAGTTTAAATTATATAATATTAACCCCTCACGTTGCGAGGTAAAAATTCACCTATCACTTTTGCGCGCGACATATTCGCGCAAAAAATCGACGCGAGTCAACGGCCTTGAGAAAAACAATCATAACTTTTAAACCACTAAACGGATTTAAAAAAGATAAAGAGAAGATTGATCGCATTGAAATTAAAACTAAGAAAAAAAATATTTTTTTTAAATTTCAGTATTTTTTTTATTGTAAAATAGTATAGAAGCACTAAGCACGATGAGCCATATAGCGGTAGGTAACATATTGCTTATATAGTTTAGGTGGAATATTTTACCTACCGATAAATGGCGCAGCGCTCTCAAATGCTTGTCAAACTTTTATTTAACAGTCAAGTACTTCAAACTTTTAAGTTAAACAAAAATAAAAAAAAAATACAAAATATTTTTAGGCGGCGGAGTGGGGGCAATATGCGAATTTCGTTTAAAGGTAGCACGATTTGCGGTAGACTTTAGGACTTGTGACGTCACTGACTTTAATTTGAATTATAAGTGAGGCTTCTGTCGGTATACCTAACGAATAAACAAAAGAGAGACTAAAAAACATAGGTAACCGGAAGAAAATTGACAAAATACTTACGTGGAGGCCGGTGGTCAAGCTATTTATAGATACTGCGGTTTTAACATTTTGAAGTTGGTATAAGGGAACACTACATTGTTCCCCTACGATAACCATCTATCTGAAATATAGATAGGAAACTTATCAATCACCTTGCTTAACCCTTGGAGTAAATGGGTATTTTCATGGATGCATCTGTCTCTTTTGCAGGATTTTCGGCGACATCGACCTTAAAGTACTATAACTACGAAACTACTACACCAATCATAAAAAGAACAACTGCACAATGATTGCATTGAAATTTCGAATATAGAATATTGAAATATCATTTTGTAAAACAATTAGATAATTATGAATAAATATGAGAACGTCAAAGAAGTGAAAAAAACGCGGAACCAGATCTGGTCGTATCATACTCAACGGATAATTGTTTCAGAACCAGATTTGGTCGTATCATACTCAAGGGGCTAGGTAACTTGAAACATCGGTCTTTTTTACTTGGAAACGGCGATCGATATTAATTCGGTAAATAGATGGATAAAAATTATCATCATGCGGATACTATGGCATTGAACAATCTGAGGAATGTTCTTCGTTTAATGCGAATATGTTATATCTATCCTGTTAATGCAAATATCTTAGTTTATTTTTTGATTTAATTTCTTTATTATTACTCAAACAAGCAATTGTCATCACTTGCTAATTATATTCAGTTTAAATTATATAATATTAACCCCTCACGTTGCGAGGTAAAAATTCACCTATCACTTTTGCGCGCGACATATTCGCGCAAAAAATCGACGCGAGTCAACGGCCTTGAGAAAAACAACCATAACTTTTAAACCACTAAACGGATTTAAAAAAGATAAAGAGAAGATTGATCGCATTGAAATTTGACATATAAAACATTATAACCTTATCTCGTAAAACAATTAAGATAATAATGAATAAATATTACAAAATTGGCAAACTGAAAAAACTCGCCTATAAAATCATTTCGATTTTTTTGTCACAAAATACGTAAAATATGCAAAAATTGTAAATACAGTTATGTTCTTTATTAAATGCTTTACCAAAACGATATTTTTTTTTACTTATTTGCATACAAAAATATTTATTTATTCAGCCAAGAAAAATTTTATGTATTCTCGTAAAAAAAAATTTTTTTAATTTTTAATTTGTGACTACTTATGGTATTTTTTTATATGAAATTCTTTCAAAATAACTTTATTACTACATCACACTTCTTAGAAATCACACCAGAACTTTGAGCTTTGTCTGATATTATAGAAAAATCTAAAGTTTTGAGAGTTTCCGCGTCCGAACTTAATAATAAACTTTGAATGCTCATAATATTAAATTCGTTAGATTTTTTCAATTATATTGTCTTATCATAGACTTATTATATGTCTAATAACTAATTACTATACTCCAAAGAGTCACATTTCATCGAAAAACTATGGAAAATCGCACTTTATTCTCTCATAGTAATTATCAAAACAAGTTTCTTTGCGCGATTCATTTTGCAAAACAAGATATAATTTTCAAAATACGCCTAATTATGTGATAACTTAGGATGTAAATGAAACAATACTTATTTTGTTAGTAAATTAAAGCGACATTATGTCATATTTCGCAATATATCGGGATATTTCATAAAGATTACAAAATAATAACAACCATTTTTTCGCGAGCCGTTTGTTGTCGCAGAAGTGTTTTCTTTAAAAATTCGTGAAAAACAGCAAATGGACTGTCTCAATTGACTAATCCTTATGCCTAAACTAATAAAAAAGGGAAATTACTCACTTTTATCCAGTAAACACTGCACTTTCATCCACAAAACACTGCACAAAACCAACATTTCGCGGAACTACGCGGCCGAAGCGCGCTGGCCGATCGAGACTGCCGTTTGACGTCTAGCTGACTTTTTAATTCGCCGATCGATTTTATCGCCGCTGGCCGCCGAATTAAAGATTATTTGGCCATGTCGTTCAGCGGTCAGAAAGCATAAAGTACGACGTTTCGAATCGTAAATTGCATTTTTCGCAGCGGCGAGCGTGATGTCCCGTAGCGGATGTTTCGGATTGTAGGCGGCCGCCATACATGTCCCCAAATGGATGTTACGGATTCAGCGGGTTAATAATGGTTCAGTGATTCGAATATACAGCTTGCGCGTTTATTACATAGATAAAATACATCGTAATCATTACATATTAAATTACTACAACCAAAAAACACAATATCTTGTGCTATAAAAACATTACTTAATAAAAGATTACCCTGGTTTAAAAAAATACAATTTATGCACAAATGGCAGACTTAACCCTAGTCAACCATTGAATCAACTATAGCATTGCTATAGCGATATCTCACAGTCAACTAATAATAATATTTAAATTCAATTTTAGTTTATAATTATGGTTTGAAGTTTTTTTCTAAATTAATTTAATTTTTCGCAGTAAAATAGAACACTTGCTGAGTAATGTTCTCGCACTTTGAAATAAGATTTATCTTTAATACGAGTACTTTATGACCTGAAATGTCTTAAAAATATAATACAAAAATGTAGGTCATAAAGATTCGCAAACAATGGCTGCTTTTCATATATGGCATCTGAAACTTATATTTAACTTTTATAAAACTATAAGCTGCGTAAGTGAGGGCCTAGTGACTACTTTACAGCTTTAATTCTTTTAAATCAATTACTGCACTTCAATATGACTATAAGTCTTACAAGGATGGGTCTTATAAATAATAAGTTGTAAACCTTTGGTTTAGTAAGTCTTGTAAACCTTTGAAGGAGTAAGGGTAATGTAGTAGCTTTTATTTTGATTGTCATATAAAATGTATTAATTCGACTGCTATACAGCTGTCAGTTATAAAACGGTTATAAATAAGTATGCCTTATAGCGATTATACCACCCTTATTCGACTAAAAGGCCTATAGGTACAGCTAAACCGCTGTTTAACATAGCTGAATAAGCGCTTATATAGAAATGTCAAGATGCCATTACCATTATATCGATGGCCATTACTCGCTCGTTATACACTGGTGTACGAAAAAACGGGCCACCTGCAGAATTGAAAGTTTTAAATATGTAGTTGGGTCATAAAATTGAAGTTTTAAATAGTTGGGTCATAAAATTGTGCTGCAGAAACTTTAATGTGTTTCTTGACTATTCTCTAAACTTCTCAAAAGAGTACCTAGCAATATACCTGACCGACAATACCGCCGGTAAATATACATTTCGTAATGGCCGCAGGTAAAATCCCATTTCGCTTAAAAGGATTTAGAGATTCAAAAATCATTGTTTGTTTTAATTTAGTTAAGTTTGAGCTTTCTAACGTTACACTACGGCGATAAGCTTCAATCCCCTACAACAAGACGACGATCAGTGATATTTAAAATATGGCTCTGACCGAAGCAGAAGTTGCCCTTTGTAACCAGGTCAGGTTATTGCCAGGTCACAGGTGGCAGATAGTGAACAGCCATCCGATATGATTGTTGGCTGTGAATATACTGAATAAATAGCTCCCGACCATACAGTGGCAAGGTTACGAGAACGTAGTGGGAAGTCTGGTGGAAAGGACTTACCTAGAAAATGCTACACAAGTTCAACTGCAGTGTGCTCTATTTTTTTTGTAATGCTGCAGTAAATTATATTTTGTGCTTTACCTTTAATAAATAAATAAATAAATAAAATAAGTACCGTGTGTCATGGTGAATATTGCCGCCAGTAAATAATCACATCCATCCCTGCAGTGGGCAGCTGCACATGCAGTAGACCCAAGAGTGGAGGTCAAGGAGACCAGTACAGTCGAAGGTCACAATCGTTACCTCGGTAACAAACAGCAATGCGGAAGGCAAAGGGAAAACCACTGCATAGCACCTTCCCAGGAAAATCATTATCGCTGAGTACAAAAAAAACCATGGCTCTCAATCCCCGGCAAACCTTAGATGGTCAAAGTGTGCGAAGAATTTTTGGGGATTGCGACATGGAATGCTCGAATCGTTCCGCGCCGCAACATCGCGGGCCCAAGTGGCCATAATGACCGCCGACCTCCGATAGCAGATGGCACTTTCAGAAGAAGCTATATCTTTAAAGCTGAAGTCGTTTCTTCAATCAACAATTCAAATAAAAAAACAATCGTAAAGCAAAAATCAATCAAGCCCAGTATCACAGTCAGAAAGTAAACACGAAATCACATGGAAACAGAAAAAACTCAGAACGTAAAACCATTCATTATTACACTGTATAATCAATGGTAAAACGAAGGAATGACAACTATACAAGCGAAAAATCTTATCTGCCATCTGAGTAGGGGAAGGGGTGGTAGATTCGGCCATGGGGTAGATTCATCTTTCGTATCCTACACAGCCCTAGTTTGTATATACCGCCAAATTTTTGCGTAGTTATGTTGGTAATGCATCATTCCTGATGGTGGGAACTGTCACAAGCGGTCGCAGTAGCGGGTTTATTTATCAATAAATGATTAAAAGTTTCTGCTATAAAAGGTAAGTTTTTTGTCTGTCGTAGAAGTTCATAATTTGTAATTTTGTGAAGCATATTAAGTATGATAAAAATGCACAGCATGCAGCACTAATTCATAAATGATGTCAATATGAAAGCTAACCTAAAATGCTGACCATGTTTTACTTTTTTATTTAAATCTGTTGGAATCTCATGCGGGGAAGATTCGGCATAAGCGGCTGGGGTACTTTCATCCAGCGGACGAAGGTACCCCATCAATGGAATAAAAGAAAATTTTTATTTCTATGGTAACGTATTATTTTATTTGTTCAGATGCCACGTACATATGTATGCAAAACCAACCGCAGGGACATCAATGAGAATAATATGAAAGAAGCGATTCGTAATTCTTTACGAAAAGTTGTCAGTGTTCATGAAGCTGCAAGGCGGTATGGAGTTAAAAGATCTACATTGCAGTCGAGAATAAAGACCTTGCTAAAGAAAAAAACAATAGATGAAGTCTTATCTACTATTGACAGAGATTCTGGGAATGAAAGCAGTGAAGAGAAAAAATATAGGAGTAAATACACTGTTAAACAAGTTTTTACAATTTCTCAAGAAAGGGAACTTGTGGAATATATCAAGAAATCATCCAATCTGAATTACGGGTTGTCATATCAACAAGTGCGAAAATTGGCCTATGAATTTGCACAAATATTACCAGATTGCGTAACACCAACCAATTGGAGAGCAAGTCAGTTGGCAGGTAAGTTATTATATTTTTGTTTTTCTCGATAATGATACCTAATTACCATATGGATTTAAATTGCAGGAATTGAATGGCTGAAAGGCTTCATGTTAAGAAATCAACAATTGTCTCTAAGAAAACCTGAGAGTACCAGCCTGAATAGAGCCATGGCATTCAATAAAGACAGATTGGAGGAATTTTTTTCCAACTACGTCAAAGTCTTGGAAAAGCATAAATTCAAACCAGAGCAAATATATAACTTGGACGAGACTGGGATACAAACAGTAATGAAACCAGTAAAAGTTGTCTCCACACGTGGGAAAAAACAAGTTGGGCAGGTAGCTTCAGCTGAACGTGGAGAATTAGTCACCTTTGTTGGTATAATCAGCGCCATTGGGGGAACAATTCCACCTGTTTTTGTTTATCCTCGCATTAGAAATGTGAATGACTTTTTGGATGGTGCTCCTATTTCCAGTATCGCATTAGGAAACAAATCGGGTTGGATGACATCGGAGTTATTTATATCAGTTCTCAAACACATAGTTGAACACACCAATTGTTCAACTGAGAAGAAAATATTGTTGTTGATCGACAATCACGAATCACACACATCATTTGGAGCAATCCAGTATTGCAGAAGCAATGGTATAGTGCTGTTATCCTTCCCCCCACATACCACACATCGTCTTCAACCCCTAGACATTGCAGTGTACGGGCCTTTTAAAGCTTGCCTAAATGTCGCTTTCAATGATTACATGCTCACACAGCCTGCCAAAATGATAACCATTAGGCAAATAGCTCAACTTGCCAGTAGAGCCTTTGATAATGCATTCAGCAAAAAAAACATAATAAGTGGTTTTGAAACACCAGGCATTTGGCCCCTTAATAGGCTGGCATTTGACGACAATGATTTCA
The DNA here is from genome assembly GCA_944548615.1 of Micropterix aruncella. Lineage (NCBI taxonomy): Eukaryota > Metazoa > Arthropoda > Insecta > Lepidoptera > Micropterigidae > Micropterix > Micropterix aruncella. The sequence goes on from OX155967.1 coordinate 15,909,303, forward strand.
TGCCCAGCACAGTCACTGACAATTCCAACGTTGAAGACAACAGTTTAACTACTGAAGTGGAACCTGTTGCTATTCCTTCAACTTCCAGACAGGACAGCATAGAAGAAACAAACCAAACCACCCCACCTCCAACTACTAGCTATGATCATGATGATGTTAATACCAGTGTGGAAGCAGCAGAACCCCAGACAGAGATAGCCCTTTCATTTTCAAAAGATAAGGAGCCCATTGTAATTGAAACCCCTTCTGTTTCTCAAAGGACCAAACTTAAGATCAAAGTTTCAAGATCACTAGAAGAATTGAGACCGTACCCAAAAGGAGCTGGAAAAAAGAAGAGGAACAGAAAAATTCCATCAAAATCTTATGTATACACAGATACCCCGGTAATGAAGATGAAGGAAAATATTGAAATAGAGAAAAGGAGAAAAGAAGAACTAAAAAGAAATAAAGGAACAATAAAAAAGCTGTTCCCAATTAAACCGGTTCCAAAGAAAATCTTGAATGAAAGCTCAAGTGATTCAGACAGGTCAATGAAACTTGTCGACACCTCTGATGGTGAAGAGTTTTTGTCCAGCTCGGATGAATTACCTTTGCCTACCAACTTGCCTAATTGCAATGATTTTTGTGTTGGTGATTGTGTAATGGTCAAGTTCGCCACTAAGGCAACCATTTGCTATTATATAGGGCACATTTTGAAAAACACAGGTTGCCAAGAATATGAAATAAACTTCTTGAGGCGAAAAAACAAATCTAACACATTTATGCATCCTCAGGTAGAAGACATCAGCATTGTGAAGAAAACAGATATCATTGCAGTTTTGTCACAAGCAAGCAAACTGTCAACAGCCAGGACATCTTCCCTGTACATTTTTAATTACAATTTTGAAGGACTTAATGTCCGTTAGATCTAAGATTTTTTCTGCTATACTTTTTTCTCAATACTTTTTCTTTGTTTTTTTATCGTTTCTTGTATTTTGTATTTTCATGAGTTCACTTTTGTTCAATAAAAACATTTGATTTACCTTTGTATGTTACTTATTATAACTAGATGAATGTACCCCACCCTATAGCCAAAACTACCCCACTGGTGGGGTACAATCGCCCATTTGCAAGCTTTTTTTAAAAATTAAATTCGAAAAAAAGTGTTAACGTAAGAGAGTTGTTACTTGCGGAAAACATAGATAAAAGTGCAGATTAACTTTTGCATATACCAGTTTTTAAATTGGTGGCTGATTTTGAAAATTACGTGCATTATTTGCATAAGTAGCCGAATGTACCACCCTCTCCCCTATCTATCTCTGCATGTTAGTTAAATGTGTCTCTTTCATCCATAAACATGTTTAGACAACACGAATGTAAAACAAAAGAATGCCGACGGCCCAGGCGCCAAATCTTACCTGACACCCGCACACTGATCGTCTATGTCCATCTTATGTACTTATTAGCTATTTCTTATTCGTCCATAAACTTATTTACCACTTTAGCTTCAGGATAATATAAAAGTACTTACTCGGTACATACTATGCAGTTATTTTTAAAATAAATATTGAAATTGTTTCATATTAATAGTTGATTATTATTATATGTAGGTTTCTATTGTATGTGATCTTTGCTAAATATGTCGTTTATATACCTTGTATATAAATATTATAAACGACTATATTGTTTAAATAAAACAAAGCTAATACGGTATTTTACTTTAAAATGTGTAATTATTGAAAACAATATTTTGCAGTTTCAATACTATAACTTTTTTAAGCAATATATTCTCTCAGCCTTAGCTTTTATAGAATGAAATGTTACACTTGTAACACGTAAATATATTATACTTAATATACAATACAATACAATACAATACAATCAACTACTCCAGTAGATAGGCATTCCTACACTTGGATGCGTCACAAAATTAAATGCTAAAAATTTAATTATTAAAACATAACTATCGTGATAGTTGTCATCGCTGTAATATTATATTCAATATTACCTATATACAAATAATCAAAATATACTAATGTGATTTAAGAGTCAAGGAGAATAATATATTAAAATAGAAATGCAAATTCTATGTAGAATAATCAAAAAATATATATTTTATTGTCAATCCAGCAATAATGCTTTCGTATTTTTTTTTTAAATGAATAGATGTTTAATAAATTATATGAGAATTAGAATGTCAGCTATCATAATACCGTTATGTTTAAAACTTTACGCATTTCATTAATCATCAACATGGAAAATAGACTCAGAATTTTCAAACTCCCTTATACCATAAATTGGGTTTCTTACCAAATTATTTATGATTATCTTTTTAAATTGGACCTCTCCGAGGCTTTTCATTTGCTCTGGAATCTTATTATAGAACGACAAATTTTGATGAATAAAACTGTATCGCACTTTGCTAAGTCGCAGTCGGTTTATGTGGAGATTGGATTTATTCCTCGTATCGTGATGATGAAAATCACTATTCACCGGAGCTTCTGTTAGGTGTCTACGAGCGTACATAATATTTTGGTAGATGTAAGAAGAAAATAGAGTCATTATTCCTGATTTTACAAATAGCGGCTTACAAGAACTTCTCGGTGAGACTCTATATAAACTGCGTACCGCTCTTTTCTGGAGGAGAAAAATTCTTTTTGAGTTTGGTGCCATTCCCCAAAACAGTAGGCCATACGTTATTAGAGAGTGGAAATATGCAAAATAGACGGATTTAGCTGCTTCAAAACCGCATAAACTTCTTATCTTTCTAATGGCGAATATGGCACTGCACAATTTTTTACTGAGATCATTTAAGTGATCAGACCATTGTAATTTTTGATCAATTTCTAAACCGAGAAATTTCGTGGAGGAGACATTTTCTAGTTGGTCAGACCCAAAGTATACGTCTATTTCATTATAATCAGACGGCCGCAAAGAGAAGCATATTGATTTTGATTTATTTACGTTAAGTGACAATTTATTAACTTGGAACCATATACTAAGCCTATCTATTGTTTCTTTTATTCTTTGGGCCAAAGTGTCTTTATTTTTATCGCTAAAAAGAAGTGAAGTATCATCGGCGAATAAAATGATTTCATCATCCACGGATTTCAGGCACTCTGGGATGTCATTAATATAGACGAGGAAGAGAAAAGGTCCAAGTATCGATCCTTGAGGAACACCTTTGCGGATATTCTGTGGCGCGCTCTTGCTATTTTCGACTTGCGTAATCTGAGTGCGTTCTTGCAAATAAGATTCCATGAGTTGCAGTTCCTTATTCCTAATGCCGTAGTGTTCCAATTTTTCAAGTAGAATTGAGTGGTCTACGCAATCAGAAGCCTTAGAGAGGTCACAGAAAATGCCTACGGTTTTTTTCATATTGTCTAGCCCAAGTAGTGTTTTTTTAATTAGACTGGCGATTGCATCTTGCGTAGAGAGATTTTTTTGAAATCCAAATTGTTTTTTAGACAGGATTTGGTTTTCAGCAAAGAAATTAACAAGTCGGATAAGAAGTAATTTTTCAAAAATTTTGCTGAAAACTGGTAAAAGAGATATGGGTCGATAATTATCTCTGTTTTCTGGGCAACCTTTTTTAAATATCGGCACTACTTTGGCCATCTTCATTTCGGTGGGAAAGAATCCATGTTCCATGCATCGATTAAAGATAAAAGATAGATTGTGCGAGATTACGGTTACAGAACTCTTTAGGATTTTGGTGGATATATTCCATAGGTCTGTTGAATTTTTCATTTTAAGTGATTTAGCAACTTTAATTATTTCGGAAGAATTGGTGGGGGAGAATAACAATGAATTTGGATTTTTTTTACGATAGTCCTCAAGCAGGCCTAAAGCTGAGTGATTTCCCTTATTCTGGCAGCTGGTATTTAAGGGTATAGAGCTGAAATAGTCATTAAAAAGTTCTGCAACCGTTGTCGCATCATCTATACTACTGCCATTGACGTTGAGGCGTACGCAATGATTACCTGTTTGGTTCCGTGTACATTCTTTTTTAATAATATTCCAGGCAGCCTTGACTTTATTATCGGAATTATCTATAGTGTATTTTAAGTATTTCTGCTTAGCAAACCATACTACTTACAACATTATATACAACATTATTATACATTATAAAGAATAGCGTTTCTCCTATGCGCTAACCACCTGTGTATGTGATGTGCCGGCCCTGGGTAGTTGGGCGCAGTATAGGTATTTATGTCGACGATGGAGTTTTAATTTTACTATGATGGATACTACGACGTTTCGCGTTTTACCTAGCTTTCTCAAACATTTTTAATTATAATAAGTTTTATTTGCAAATTTAATATTACTTGAACCATTCACATTTTCCCAGTGTTTTTAGAAGATTTGGGATTCATTTAATTACCTCAGCCACAGACTTCAAGGATTTCGATAACTAAAAACAAATAAACAAAATTGGTTAGACTGCGAAAACTAACAGGCTGCGAGCTGGCAGACCAATTAATATATAAAGAGCATAATTTTAGCTAATGCGAGAACTTGGTTGCATCCTGTAACTAGGTGAGGCAAAAATAAGATTAATTGTTTTCTAAAAATGGTTGGACTGCCAAAACCTCAAACAGGAAGGTCGACAGAAGTGGTTTTTTAGACTCTATTAATGGACTCTAAAGCCAACGAAAATATTTCGTTCGGTTACCACGTGAGGTAAAATTATGGTTCGCGGTGAACCATTTACCTCTTCGCTGCGGAAAACCCCCCAAGATGAGCCCCGGCAGACCAATTTTTTTCTTACCTATTTGAGGTCTACTTTTTGTTTAAAGCGATATTATTCTGCAACTCGATGAGGTAAGTAACCTACTGCGGGATCCCGGACTAATTGCTAGCTTGTTAACGCTTCCCGAATATGTTAGGGGTTGACGTGAATGCGGTGGCTATCTGCCTGAAGTTACGAGGGTTCATGGATAAGGTTTATAGTTTGTGTACTCGACACTGCTCGAGGCTGTAGGATTTCAGACTAATGCTTGCTAGTCTCGATATGAGGAAGGGAAGAGGTACCCAAAATGGTCGGACCCGTTGACCTAACTCGTGAGAGTAGTACTGGGTTGATTCCGCCGCTGTCTTGGGGGGAGTGATCATTCGAGAAACGATACCCTGGTGCTATTTTCGCCGCCTTATAAAGGCCGAAAAATGATGCAACCCAAAATATTCCAAGTAAAAATGTTGTTCAATGTAACTGATTTGTGCTAATTCAGCGCTGCACGAGGTGGAACAATGGCTGTATTGACGTCAGTGCATTTCACTGGAATTCAATGCATTTGTTGACTGGCATGTACGATACTTAAGGATCGTTACATATCCAATCTTCACATAACACTCACCGACAGCGATTTAGCAATGTGCGACATAGTTTTATTCACCAAACGGTCAATGGGCAAAAATATATGAGCGCTGGGCCCACTCTAATAACAATAACGTATTTACCTTTGGAAATACGTATTTATGTAGAAGATTTATGATTACTACAACTTACCTCTGTTTGGGGCCATTTTGAAGTTTGGAATCTTCTTGAATATAGCTAATTACACAAAAACCCCAATGCCAATTATATATTTCAAATATATTATTTGCAGTGAAGATCCTTAACCGGTCGGAAGCCAGCCTTCGCGTGCAAGAAACTGCGCTGCAACTTTTTGGTTGATTTTGTAGATAAATACTAACAATATAGTTGTTTTTATGCATTCCCTCTTGATACCTTATAATTAATCATGTTAGTCATGGATATTATATATTTATGATTATATATGGGGGCCAGTCGATAGGGCTTTGCGCGGATCTGTCAAATGATGCAAAATGCCTATAGGCATTGTTGGCGTCCGACTGGTTAACCCGTCGGATGCCAACAGTGCTTATAGGTACTTTGCATCGTTTGATAGATCCACGCGTAACTCGGGAACGGCCGCTCCCCATATATATTATATAAATTTATAATATGCATGACTAACAAGATAGATTACAAGGTAACAAGAGGTTCATGGAAAAGCGATATTGTTAGTATTTATTTATAAAATCGTCCAGTGCAGTTTTTTGCGCAAAGACTGTTATTATGTACGGTCACTGGGCACACCATATTGGACAGCTGACCTTAGCATATTACATAGGTCAGTAAACTGAGCGGCAATCAAATCATGCGGCAATGAAATATGTCAACATATCCCAGTATTTCCCCTTCATATACTACTGACAAATTTGACAATTCTTAGAAAAATATAGTTTGTATTCACACAGAGTATGTACTTTATCGTTTAAAGTATTCTGCAATGTTCGTTTAAATAGTTATTAAAGATACAATGCCTGGATGTGTTAGGTGCCCTAGGAAATATCAGGTAATTATCCATATTTAATAGGATATAACTCAGAAACGGCTCATAATTGAGATGAGTCATTCTATTAATAAATGTTCTACAATAAGAGATCTTTCCTTTAAGCCCTTAATGGCTCTCACTGCTTGTTTTTGCAAGATAAATATATGGTTTATATTGATGACATACACATTACATGGCCATGTAAACATAGAGGAACAATAATTATGATCTTAGCTCACAAGTATAATTGCCTACACCTATTATCTGTCCCATTAACATGTGACTGTCCCTCATTAAAAACATTGAACACTTATGCATAACTGAGATTAATAATCAATAGGAACCTTTAGTTGGAAATGTCATATTGAAATTTTATGTGATCGACTCAGATTTTCTATGATTTGCGAAATGAACTTTTTCATTCGTCGCAACATCAACCTATAGCGCAATGGCAGTGACTGACCAACTACTGACTTCGGCGTTTAGACATAGTCAGTACAGCTGGCGCATGTGGTTGGGGGAGCGTACTGACATCAAAATATATCGCGGGAATATTGAAGTCAGCACTGACGCAACAGCGCTGTACTGACTTGAAATTAATTCCATCCGGGTCAGCGCTTGAAATTGACTTATTGTCAATTTGAAGTCAGTAACTGACCTAGTGTAAATTAGCCTTAACCATGGAAAATCAAAAAATTGGTTTATTCTGCTTTTGTTGAGTCAAGTCGCATACGGAATTCAAACACAAACCAAAGTTGAAAGGACAGTTGTATTTGCCTTTGCTGCTAATCTTTTTCGAAGCTGCACTGGCTCCCGCAGCTCCCTTCGGAGCTCTCTTGATCGCTCGGTGCTAACTTTGGGGGCTTTTTGGAGTCATATCGAGTCACTTTTCGTTCCGATTGCCGTTTATTTCGAATATTACAATGAAATTTTTGAAAAGTTCTGATTTTACTAATTTCAAAATTTATAAAAGTTTAGTTATTGATGTTGAAGCCAATATTGCTTCAGGTTTAGATAGAACCTGCCTATTAGTCTCATAAGCAATGGTTTTAGTCTAGTGGTTTCTATATATTCATTAACACTCCAACCGCAGGCGATTTTCCGATCAATTTGGTCTATATTCTACGATACAGGTCGTAACTTGTTCGTTCCCATTAGCCCTGCGACTTGAGAACGTGGAACGACCTGGCTACCAAATGAAAATCAGCTCAAAAATCAGAAAGGTTCCAAATCACAAAAAAACGATATCTTTTTACAATCACGTGATGTGGCAAAAATCTGAGAAAATGTCAGCAAAGTCACTGTACGAATTGATTATAAAAAAAAACCACCTTAAAATAAATGAGAGTAAGATAACTATCCCAACCCCAAGAAACCTAGTATTTTCCTAGAAAATTATCACTATCATTAATGGAATACTCTCGACCGGCTCATCCAAGTTTTTTACACATATACCTATTTATACAGCGTGTTTGAATATTTTTTTACGTTTCTGTTACAGCATGTTTGAAGTCTCCTGCCGCTTTATCCAATAACGAACATTAACCCTTCAGGCCTCGGTCCCTCAGCCGATTGACAAGTTGCTGTCCCAAAAAATTTTAGTAAAAATTTGTAAAAAAATTGAATTACGACACTGTCTCACCAAAACATTAATTACTACCATGCCACTGTACCCATAATTAAAATGAAACAATAACATAATAAAACATAATAAAATCAAACAAATTAAATTAAAATAAAATTAAAACGGGGCCGTCACGCTGAATCGTGTTGTGGCCGATATCGGCCAATCGGGGCTTGAGGGGTTAACTAACTATTCTCAATTCATTATGTGTATTCAAATCATATTTGTAATATTTTAAAACTCAAACTTATTCATTTCTCATTCTAACATGCACATTTATCTGGAGTATCTTCCGACAGACTCACATCCCAAGGCTAAGTTTTATATTCTACAAGAAATAAACATCCTGTGTCATAGCAATGAAGGGCACTACTTTGATTCTTTAATTGAAAGCTTTTAAAATAAACAATCAAGACTCCCTTATAATAAGGAAACGATAAACTCTGTACAAGGAACATCCTATATTAAAAATTATCTTATAATATTGTAACAGAAATTCCTTTTTTTTGCGCTTGTGTCCCGAATTATCATTAAAGGTTACTTCTCAGGGTTTTCTATAACCTTTTTCTGTTCCGAAAATGTTGTTTATTGTTGCTTTTTGAAATCATCCAAAAATTTTCCTTAACAGCTGTCAGATGACATTAATGTTGCTATTATGGAGATATATTTATTAAAAGATAAATAAATAAATAAATGAATGACAACTAAAAATTATAATATTAATTAAAAAGAAAACCTACATAAAATTTAACTTTGATTAAAAAAAAAATTGGAAGTAAATCTACACTCTTTGCCATAGAGTAGAGACATTCGTGTTTCTGGTAAGAATGAGCTGTCAAAAGCGGGCGCAAAAAGACATTCTGGCGAACGGTTGCAGTGGAGAGGAAATCTCCGTAATCTGCCGAGAGGAGGTTATTTTTATTATGTGAAGTGTGTGTGATTTATCTGGTAAGCATTTTAATTTCATTTTGGGTAGCTTTTCCCGTAGGATCCTCGAGATTTTAACGGATTTTTCTATTGATCGCAGCTGTCGGCACCTCTGGTTTTTTTGAATAATTACTGCTGCTATATAAGTGACGAAATCGTCGCTAAATGTGACGGGAATTGCCTCCACGTCAAGGAATTTACATTCATTTCTGGAATTCTGTTATTTTTATTTGGATGAGCACATGTGACACGCCAATAAGCGGAATTTGAAGAAGGGTGCCTGCGGGCGAATAAACACGGATACTTTACATACTCTCGTGTTTCTTTTTGTGCTGTAGTCTTTTGTGTGTCTGAGGAAAAGGGTTTTCTGAGGGCCAAACCCAATGCTCATTAATATTTGGCCCACTCTCTGAGATAGTTTTTTGAGGTTAATTTTTTTCTTTTTCAAAATTTCTTTCGGGTATCTTTTTTTTTAAATATAATTAGTTTCCTTCTTTTTCTCTAAAAGGAGGTGGCGTCCTTACTTTGATTCTTTTGGGTTTTGGTAGTTTCTACCGTGTTTCTTCCAAACACGGAAATTAGTATTTTGCGGTTATAAAATTAGCGCTCCAACGTTAGGCTTATAAATTGGATTTTGGCTTTTAGGGTATTCTTTTCCTCAGCCATTGAAGCACGATTTTTTAAGCACTTTGTTCAAAAATTGTATAAAAAAAATTAGAAGCATTTTTTTGTTTTTATATAATTTTTATTCATAGCGATTACCGTGAAAGAGGCTTGTAAGCACCGTCTTGTTGTTTTTGTATTTAGAAGCAACTTTTGTCATTGAATTAAGCGGTATTGTGTACTTGCAGTTTTGTCGGCATTAACAGCATTTTTTTTGTAATTTAAAGCGGTTACCGTGAAGAAGTATTTTGTACTTGCCGTTTTTTATGGTTACTATATTTTTTTGTCAGAATCTTAGATTTAAAAGCAATATATTAATTATTGTTTGAATACTTGGCGTTGCTTAGCAGCAGTTTGTTTATTTTAAGGCGGTTTCCGCGAAAAAGTTTTACGCTTGCCGTTTAAGTATTTTATTTTATCATACTAATTATTTTTTTGTTAATTTCCAGATGTGAAGGCAATTATCCTGGTGAGGTAAGCAGCCAAATAAAACAGAGGTGCCGCAAGCAGTAAAAAAGTCAGTTTATTCCATTTTATTTTTTTTATTTTTTATTTATTTTGGTTTTTATTTTTTTTGGTGGGATTTAAAATATATACATGATGGCGTCTCCAGCGATAGTGTATTATGCTGCGTCACATTTAGTAAAGGCAGAACTCGATTATGAGTTCACGATTCGGGAGGTCACTCCAACCAATGTTGAAGCGATGAGAAAACAATTTAATTCACTCTTAAGGGAGTTTCCAGCTGAATCAATTTCCTCAACGGATTTAGATCCAGATTCCGAGTTTCAGGAATGTGCGATTAGACTTTCGTGTCTTCAAGAACTTATCGAAGAATTTATAAATAACAAACAGAAACTTTTATATAAACGAATTAGCACTAAAACTGCACATATCTTTCATAGAGTTTCACGTATAAATCCTGCTAATTCAGACTCCAAAAAATTATTAGACAATTTAAAGGAGGAAGTTTTAGAAATTGTCGTTTTGTTAGAAAAATATTTAGATATTGTTCGTTCGCCTAGCCCGTTACCAAATCCTGTTGTTCCGATACCTTCTACTTCATTGCACGAGGGTGAGAAGCTTAGTCCTGAGGTGGTTCCTTTGGGCAGGAATTCTGAAGTGACGTCAGCTCCGTATATACAGCATGTTGATACGAAACCAGTTCCTTTGGACAATAACTTTGTCATTTCTGACGAACGCATTCTTAAACCTTTAAATCTTGGTTTTACATTTGACGGCGATTCCTGTGTGGTCGAGTTCTTAGAACGATTGGATGAGATTAGGTTTTCGCGGAATATCTCGGATGCCAGGATGCTGAAATCGGCTTGTGAACTATTCCAGAAACAAGCGCTTAGTTGGTACCGTGCTAGAGCTTCGAGCATTTCCAGTTGGAAGCAGTTAGTTGCTGCACTCCGCTCCGATTTTGGCAGTTTAAATTACGATGCTGAAGTTTTGTCATTTGTACGGGGACGTAAACAAAAGTCGGATGAGAGGATGCATATTTTTGTTTCCGTCATGTTGGGCTATTTCAACAGGTTGTCAAGGCCATTGTCTGGTGAGGAACAATTAGGAATTATCCTTTCAAATATCTCAATTTTTTACCAACGACATTTCATGCTAGTTGATATAAATTCAATCGACGAACTTCTGCGTTTAGGAAAAAAAGTTGAAAATGCACAACAGCGTATCAACGCATCTAATGCAGCCACTCCTGCCCAAGCGAAGGTCAAGCCTTCTGGCTCGAAAGCAGTTTATGCGGTCGACGAGTGTCCTACCAAATGTGCGACGGAGGAAGTGAAAGTTGAACAGAAGTTAAAAGAGTGTAACGTTTCTTCTGCTGGTCCATCCAATCGTGGTGGTTTTAATCGTGGTGGTTCTCATCGCGGTGGTTTTCTTCGTGGCGGTTTTCATCGTGGAAATTTTTCCCGTAATAATTGTTCTAATGGTAATTCGTCTTCTGGTAATTACAACCAAGGAGCCAATAATAGTTCGCGTGGTTCACGCGGTGGCACGCATCATGGCTATTCTAAATATTGCTATCGTTGTGGTAGGTTTAACTACACGGTAGCCACTTGTCCGGAATGTTCTAAGAATAACCGGCCTGGTAATTCCCCGGTTTCAGAGCCAAAAAACTCGAAAGGCGGGGCAGAATAGAGGATTTTCTACATTCTGCCTCGATATTGTTTGCAAATGAGAAGGATAACCGTCGCCCTTTCTTAGAAGTTTCACTGGGTGATATAACGGTTTGCGGATTACTCGACACTGGATCGAGTGTTACGATTTTGGGTGCCGATTCACATAAATATTTAGTTGATATCGGTTTTACTCTTAATAAGTCTCCGTTGGTGACTTTATCCACTGCTAATGCAAGTTCGGTTAAGACGATTGGGTCTATGTTTCTTCCTTTTAAATTCAATAATCGATGCCAGGTTATTCGAGCTGTTGTAGCTCCTGATATAGGTACTTCCCTTATTTTGGGAATTGATTTTGTCCGAGAATTTGAGTTGGCTCCGGAAATATTAAAATTCGTCAAGTTTGAGTCCTGCGATGCGATTGTTTGGCATCGAGTCAATGAAGTGAGGGCCTTGCGGCCTTTTGCTTCATTGACTGGAGACCAGCGATCGCTAGCAGACAGGATGATCAATAATTTTAAAAAAATTTCTTCCGAAGTCAAAGGTCTCGGTCGTACTAATTTGTTGTCCCAGGTTATTGATACTGGAGATCATCCTCCAGTGAAACAGCGTTACTATCCTTTGTCTCCAGCTAGATTGGCGCTGTTGAATGAAGAAGTTGATAAGATGTTAGAGTTAGGTGTTGTCGAACCTAGTTCCGGGGGTTGGAATAATCCAACAATTTTTGTTCCAAAGTCAGATGGTACTCTTCGTTTCTGTCTCGATAGCAGGAAGCTGAACTCTATCACGAAACCGGATGCGTATCCCCTGCCGAGAATTACTACTATCTTGGACAGTTTGAGAGATGCGAATTATTTATCTTCTATCGACTTATCCTCTGCCTTTTGGCAAATCCCTTTGGATCCTTCTTCACGAGAGAAGTGTAGCTTCACTGTTCCTGGTCGAGGATTCTTCTGCTTCAGATCTTGCGCCTTCGGCCTAAGAAACTCGCCGGCGTGCATGCAAAGACTGGCTGACAAATTGTTCGATCCCTCTTTCGAAAACAAAGTTTTCTGTTACCTAGATGACATAATTATTGTATCTGCTACTTTTGAAGAACATATAACTTTGTTAAACAAAGTATTAGATCGCTTGTTGTATGCCAACCTTTCTATAAATTTCAAGAAGTGTCAGTTTTTCCGTCAGGAATTGAAGTATTTAGGGTATGTAGTTGATTCTCACGGTCTACATACCGATCCCGAGAAGGTAAAATGTATTCTCGATTTTCCTACTCCAAATTCTCCAAAAATGGTAAAGAGTTTTCTTGGTATGGCCGGTTGGTATCGTCGGTTCATTAAAAATTTTTCTAGTATTGCTGCTCCCTTATCTCGGTTGACAAGTACCCGCAAAGGTGCTCCCCCTTATGAGTGGACGCCCGAGGCGGAAGAGGCATTTCAAAAACTGAAATCGGCCTTAGTTTCTAGTCCGATTTTGGCCTGTCCGGATTATTCAAAACCGTTCGCTCTTCATTGCGATGCATCGTTGTACGGTTTAGGCGGAGTTTTAACCCAGGAAGTGGATGGCGTCGATCATCCTATCGCTTTCACGAGTAGAACACTTTTACCCGCTGAGACGCGATATTCGGCTACCGAACGCGAAGCCCTAAGTGTTATTCATGCTGTCGAGCATTTTCGCGGTTACTTGGAGGGCGGTCCCAAATTCACTATCTTTACAGATCATGCCAGCTTACGTTGGTTTTTGCGCTTAAAAAATCCTACCGGCCGTCTGGCTCGATGGGGTATTCGTCTATCTGCTTTTGATTTCGAGATCGTCCACAAGAAAGGTGTCGATAATGTGGTTCCCGACACGTTATCTCGGTTGCTTCCCGTTTCCTCTCTGTCTGTTGTTTCCGACTCATGGTACAACGATTTGTTTAAGGCAGTGTCTGAAAATCCCGCTGGATATCCAAATTTCCAGATTAAGGACCATGAATTGTTTAGGTACTCTAAAAGCAAGTATCAACTCACCAGTTGTTACGATTGGAAGTTAGTTGTTCCGTTGCAGCTTAGAGAAAAGCTTATTCGAGAAAATCATAAGTCTGATTTGGCTATGCATTTTGGAATTTTTAAGACACACCGTCGTCTTTGTCTTCGTTACTTTTGGCCTAATTTACACGGAGACGTAGTTAACTTTGTTTCTAAATGTGAAACATGTCAGCAATACAAACATTCGAATATTTCCCCTTTGGGTCAGCTAGGAAATCCTAAGTCCTGTGCCTTCCCGTTCCAAATGGTCTCGGTCGATCTGTTGGGTCCTTATCCGATGACGAGGAACAGAAATATGCATGTTCTCGTGGTGACAGATTGTTTTAGCAAATACTGTTTACTTTTTCCGTTAAAACGTGCTACCAGTAAACTTGTAAGTTATGTCGTTGAACATAATGTATTCCTTCGCTATGGTGTTCCGCAGTATTTAATTTCAGACAATGGAAAACAGGTTATCGGAAGGGAGTTCACTGAACTGATTGCGAAATATAAAATTCCAAAAGTATATTTAAACCCGAAATATTGCCCTCAAGTTAATCCAACTGAGCGTCAGAATCGTAGTGTGGTCACTGCGTTATCGTTGTGTGTAAAAGACGATCATCGCAGCTGGGATCTTTATCTTTCTGAGGTTCAGATGGCCATTAACGCGGCAGTCTCGGAATCAACAGGGTTCAGTCCATTTTTCCTAGTCCATGGTCGTGAACCGATTATGAATGGTTCTTTTTATGCTCAGGCGCCGGAATCTCAAGCAGAGGTTATTTTTGGTAGTAGGTTGTCTTACGCTCAAAATTTGAGTGAATTATCTAACATTTTTCATGTAGTGCGGCAAAAATTGTTAAAATTACATGCACATAATAAAGTTTACTATGATCGAAAACACCGTCCTGCGGAATTTCAAGTAGGCGATACGATCTATAAAAAGACTTATTATCTAAGTAATGCTGGGAATTATTACATTTCCAAATTTGCCCCAAAATATGAAAAATGTAAGATAATAAAAAAACTCTCTGCGTTGGTGTACGAGTTAGAAAATGCAAAAGGGAAGAATATAGGTTCCTGGCATATTAAAGATTTTAAGCTAAATCCGAATAGTTCAGAATAGTAGTATCGGAGTTCTTCGCGTTAACATTCTATTACAAAAATTGTCTATCTTGGGTGAAACTAAAATGAGCCCTTTAAATTGTCTTTACAAAGGCATTGTACCAAGTGGTATCAATAGCTGAAATCATTTTGTTTTGTCAGTCATGCTAGCATTTCTATCTAGCATTATTGTTGTAAGAATGTCTCATGTCCGGGATGAATGAATGGGGATTGGTATGAAAGGTAGTAAATGACAACTACTATAGTCTCTTAGTAAGTAAACGTTTAGTCGAGGTTTAACGTCAGAGTTATTGTTGTTTTCGGTAGGAGTCGGGTATCCGCAATGAGTTGATCCTTCCTTAGTTGTTGGAAGTTGTCGGAGTTCCATAAGTTTTTTTTTGGTTATGTTGGTGTTGGGTTTAATTTCTTGATTTTCTTTTCTTACTCTGGTGATAAGAGTAATGGGTGTAAGTTTTAGTTGGTAAAAGTTTGCCTCTGCTATTGTTACTGAACGGATTAATTGATTATAGTTAACGTGAAGAAGGTTTGTTAAGTTAGGAGTTGTTGTTGTTCTAGTGGCGTAAAGCTCGTAGTAGCTGGTGAATCGGGACGATTCAATCAAAATCGTTGGTTTTTCTCCCCCGATTTTTCTCTTGGGTTGGGGCTGTAACAGAAATTCCTTTTTTTTGCGCTTGTGTCCCGAATTATCATTAAAGGTTACTTCTCAGGGTTTTCTATAACCTTTTTCTGTTCCGAAAATGTTGTTTATTGTTGCTTTTTGAAATCATCCAAAAATTTTCCTTAACAGCTGTCAGATGACATTAATGTTGCTATTATGGAGATATATTTATTAAAAGATAAATAAATAAATAAATGAATGACAACTAAAAATTATAATATTAATTAAAAAGAAAACCTACATAAAATTTAACTTTGATTAAAAAAAAAATTGGAAGTAAATCTACACTCTTTGCCATAGAGTAGAGACATTCGTGTTTCTGGTAAGAATGAGCTGTCAAAAGCGGGCGCAAAAAGACATTCTGGCGAACGGTTGCAGTGGAGAGGAAATCTCCGTAATCTGCCGAGAGGAGGTTATTTTTATTATGTGAAGTGTGTGTGATTTATCTGGTAAGCATTTTAATTTCATTTTGGGTAGCTTTTCCCGTAGGATCCTCGAGATTTTAACGGATTTTTCTATTGATCGCAGCTGTCGGCACCTCTGGTTTTTTTGAATAATTACTGCTGCTATATAAGTGACGAAATCGTCGCTAAATGTGACGGGAATTGCCTCCACGTCAAGGAATTTACATTCATTTCTGGAATTCTGTTATTTTTATTTGGATGAGCACATGTGACACGCCAATAAGCGGAATTTGAAGAAGGGTGCCTGCGGGCGAATAAACACGGATACTTTACATACTCTCGTGTTTCTTTTTGTGCTGTAGTCTTTTGTGTGTCTGAGGAAAAGGGTTTTCTGAGGGCCAAACCCAATGCTCATTAATATTTGGCCCACTCTCTGAGATAGTTTTTTGAGGTTAATTTTTTTCTTTTTCAAAATTTCTTTCGGGTATCTTTTTTTTTAAATATAATTAGTTTCCTTCTTTTTCTCTAAAAGGAGGTGGCGTCCTTTTACTTTGATTCTTTTGGGTTTTGGTAGTTTCTACCGTGTTTCTTCCAAACACGGAAATTAGTATTTTGCGGTTATAATATACGTACGGATACGTAATATACGGATAGATTGTACGTATTATTGTAGAATTAGGCCCTTATTGTAGAATTAACTGTTCCACGGGAATCAAATATCCCAAAAGACCTTGCGTACAAATTAAATAAATACCATGATCTCGCAAATGCCGTCACCCGGAATGGCTTCAATGTTCACCTTCACGCGGTGGAAGTTGGCACTCGTGGCCTGCCAGTCGTCAAATCTTTGTTTCACCTCTTAAAAGATCTTGATCTTTCCAGAAAAAGTATCAACTCTCCTAGAAAAAATATCTAAAACTGCAATTTCCGCATCTCAAATAATATGGCTTCGAAGGGGGGAGTGAATGGGTGGTAAGGTTAACGCTCACATGTGGCAAGACAGCTGTCCTAAACTTATCACAGCCGGTAGTTAGTCCGGAATCCACTGCTCACCCCACAGAAATGTAATAATAGTATATGATGGGCCCGACTTCGGTCGGTGAATTCTATGGCAGCTCCGTTTGTATTTTATTTTTTTTATTTTACTGGGTGGACTGCAGTCGTTTAGGAGGGTCAGTCTTACCGGCCCCACAGACTGCCTTCAGCGAGAGCACATTATACCAACCAGTAGCTTTACTCCCGAGCTACAAGGCAATGCGGGAAGAGGGTGCGAGGAATGTGGGCAGAGGGGTCCGTCCCGACGAATGTGAACATTTAGCATTACGGCCAGGTAAAGGAAGGCGACGATTTCAAGCATTTGGACATCTGCGTAGGTCGAGTAGCGAAACATCTGTCGAGCAAATGCGAGCTCTTACGATTCGTGTCGTATTCCTTTTGATTTCAATTTTGTTCTAAGAGAAGCTACTGTCTGGGGTATACTGTGGTGAGAGAGACTACCAGCAGTGGCCAACCTGTTAATAAACTGTCTTGATATTTTTTAGGTGACGCTAGCCTGTGAAGGGCAAACTTGTAAGGCTCACAAAATGGTGCTATCCGCTTGCAGTCCCTATTTTAAAAGTTTATTGGAGGTGAGTTTCGTTATGTTACTTTCATATATATTTCCCCAAAACAACTTGCAGGTAATGCTTACATCGAAATTATCATCGTTATTAGCATTTAGTTATTTTTCAAAAACGAAAAACAAAGAATTTATAGAGAGCGCTCCTGAATGTTATCGCAGAAATGCTGAAACTTAATATGGAAAAAGAATACGAAAAAACTAAAACGTACTTACACAAAAATAAATGTCGGGTAGATTATACGAAAAAGAAAATTTCTAGTCATTTTGCCCAGAAGCAGTGGGTTTCTTCAAATAAAATGCACAAATAAGTTTAACAAATTCAGGGTTTTATTCTTCTTGTCAATTCATCAAATAACAGCTCACTCCTTCGCGCAGTGCAGTCAAAAAAATATTTTATAAATTGTGATGAGAATTTTTTTTTGGAACTGTTTTCAAATAAGTATCGTAGCATTGGTTTGAGCAAAAAAAAGGAAATCAAATAATTGGCATTTAGGACAGTTTAAAACTAGATAGCTGCTTATGTAGTATAGCTACATCTCGAAATAGTAGTTTTTTTTCACATGTCTACCGCTCTATTTTGCAGAAAATAATTAAGAGGATGAAATTTATATTTTGTATGGTTTTTTTTCATCGTGACCTCGAAGATTTGTGTCGATTTTGAATTTGTAAATATTCTTTAGCCCATCGTACGTCGTAATAATTTATGAGAATACGAATCGATCGGGTCTCCGTTATGTTTCTTTCCTTCGAGAGTAGTCATTATGAGTAAATCCGAGCGATCTTTATAATTCCTATTCTTAAGGCGCACCGGCATTTCGGTCGCCCTCGGCGGCACCTATTGGAGGATATTTATCTGCGTAACTCGGACGGGACATGGCATCCGCATAAGCCACTCTTACGTTTCGCAGGAGAACCCGTCGAAGCACCCCATCATCATCCTGAAGGACGTGTCGTACCTGCACCTGCAGGCCATCCTGGAGTTCATGTACGCGGGGGAGGTCAACGTGTCCCAGGAGCAGCTGCCCGCCTTCCTGCGCACGGCCGCACGCCTCAAGGTCAAGGGGCTGGCCGAGCCGCCGCCCCTGCCGGCCATCAACCGCGACGGCTAGGCACCCGAAAGACTGCGCGGACGCCGGCCGTACGGACGGTGCCGTGTCCAATTAGATAATAGCCTAACCTTAATGCGTAGACGCGCGCACCTCGTTCGTTCTTCGAGGGATGGGAGTTTGCGAGTGACCGGCGGCGATGGCGACGCGGATTACCGCTTTTCTCGTCCTACTCGTGCCGTTTCCGCTACCGAACGTCGTATCGGCGATTGCGACTATCGGTCGCCGCTCGAAGCGAGGATGCGTTGGATTTCCGGAATCGTCATTCTAGATTCCGGAGCCGGTTCTTCGTCCCGGACCTCTTCTTGCGGCGTCTTTTCGAATACGACGCACGACGTCATGGTGCGAAGTAAAGTATGCAGATCTTTATTATTCCCGATATTTCTTCGCTCGAAAGCTTCGATACGTCTTCGTTTCTCGCTCCGACGACTCGCCTTATCGTCCAATATACGGACCTATCGGTCTCGCTGCCGGCGCTGCCTGCGAATAGTTACTCGCGAATCCCCCAGACCCTCTTCAAATTCCCGACATATAAAAAGTCACAGTCCGACTCGAGGAATTTGACGAAATATTAACACCACTAAATGCCTCTTAGTTGTATGAAAATATGAAAAACGGGATTGTGAGACAATCTAAGCAGACGATTTATCTATAATTTAATTGATTTTATTTGTGTATAATGTTTAGTTTGATTATTAATATGTTGCGGCTAAAGATATCCCAGATTGACAGGCAGCACACTTTTTGTAGCTTTCGATTTCTACGTAGTAAATCTGACTTTCGTAAATGTAATTTACGAGTAAAGATGTTTACATTTTGAAATTGTTTTGGAAAAACTGATTAATCAAGCATTAGTTTAGATGTTCCGTGACCGCTGATGTATACATGTATAGACCTGACATTCAATAGGAATTGCTGAATAAACCCGATGCCACTTTTGCCACACTGAAACTGAATGCATGCGTCGGCTAAAATAATATTAGAACAATGGCTAAGCCGGTTGCGCGCCGATGTGCCCGTGTTGAATTTTTCATATGAGTAATGTCAATCCCTGGATTTAAGAAACTTGTCCAATTAGTTTTTGATCTGGTTTAGTTTCACCGATTCGATCGCTTCCGATCCTTCGATTCGATAGTTGATTCCTATCGTCCATAACTCATTTCGGGATAATTTCCGGAAAGATTGGTATTGGCAGAAAGGTGACAGAGAGGTCACTGCAGCTATAATTAGTAGTACCTCATATGTCTCGATCAGATCTCTGCGCTTTCGCCTGTCCTGTAGCACAGTATACAGACATTAACTTCTCTTAAAACAAAATTGAAATCGAAGCAAGCGACGGCTAGAGTCCTAAGGGCTACCACAAATCGTAATACGATTACTAGACATTGTACCACAAGCGTCGTCCGCGCCGACTGCTGAACAAAATTTGCAAATGGCCGCCGTATGGTCGCCAGTCAGTCACAGATAGTCGAGAGTTCGAGAAATTGCACTACCCTTACCCGCTTGTAAAACGCCAATGAGAGGCGTTTGCCGCTTCCCTCGCAAAGCCTTGCCACTCGAAAGTGTGCTTACTGTTCATATTCTGTGCCTGTAAGTAATATGGGTAGTTTCTAATAATATTAAAATATATGCCAGCAACCAAGCTGCATGGAATTGTCACAAATAAAAAGAAGGAGAATTAAAATATATTGGCAATTGAGGCAATATCACAATATGGAAACTTGTGAAATGTAATTTAACTGTTTTCTGCAAGAGTTCGCTTGCTTGCTTGCGAGAAGTCTTGCAATTTTTAAATTGACCGGAGGCCTTTACGAAGAAACCAGCTGGCCTTTTCCGCGGCATAGTCGTCGATAGCCGATGCCATGTCTATATATTTATACATCAATGGTTGTGACCCTCACGGATCTTTCGTGCCTCAATTTGCACACGTTTTGTTACCCAGTTCCGTGCTCTCTACGAACCTTTGAAGAATCTCTTTTTTCCAGAACTTTTTGATTACTATATTTTTTTCTGACGCAAGTCTAATTTCGTAGGCATTATTATAATCGATTTCACAGGCATTTTCAGCATTCGGAATATTTATTATATAATCTGTTACAGTTTCTTATATATATATAAAAAACTATTATAATTTTTCAACAATTAAATAATTGTTTTAAGCCAATTGCTGTATGATGGTATTATATTTCTAAACATTGTAAGGTTGATTTTGAGTTACATTTATATAGTTATTAGTTTTAGATAAACAGAATTTATTTTAAGGATTGCTCGTTGCAGGAAATTATCATTTTTATTATAAATAAAAAAATAAAGCGTCTATGCGAGCGCTTAGGTAAATTGCGACCACTTGTCATTTTAGAGAGATATTTTTTTCATATTAAATTTGTACTTGTAATAAAAAGGCGCTGTTTTATTGGTTAGATGTGAAATTTGCCGACATTACTTTCGTATTACTGTCCTTTTGTATTTTACTGTCCTGGGCATTTATTGCATCCTCACGAGCGGCTTCGCTACGGCGCCGTAGCAGCGCCGCTCGAGTGGGTGCAATACACTTCCCGGGTGCTGTAGCGGCACCACTCGAGTGGACGCAATAAACTAGCCCGGCGCCGTTCCAGAGTTAACTTTGAACAGGGTTAAGTGAGTATAAAATTATTTTTAAGTACTTGTAAAACGCTTCACTAATATAGCCGAAATCCTCTCGAGTTGCTGGTTCACCCATGCAAAAAAGACCTTGTATTAACCCTTTTAAAAATTAAAAAGCAGAAATACACACAAATAAAAAAACCATCCTTCAAGTAGACAGGTTGCCCCCCCCCCTTACCCCGCGCCAACAGCCTTCCCCCCTCCTGGAAGGGGCAACCTCCTTCCTCCCCTCGCGCGCCAATTCATGGTATATTTGTAGTATTTTTCGTGGAATTAAAATGGTATTTTTCCAAAAATTACTTATTATTTAAATATGGCGGACTTTAAATATTATTTGCGTCGCTTGTTATATCATATATCTATCATTCTGACAAGATATTACGTTCCAACCAAAATTTCGGTCCAATAAGGCATCTGCGTACCTACTGAATTTCGAGTCAAATCCAATATTCCGAATTTCAAGTCTGATATTTCGAGATTGTTGTATGACTAGCGCCCTCTGGTGGACCGATTTCAACCACAATCTTTTAAAGTCTTGCCATGACCAAATGATTCCTGCACGCCAAATTTCAGTTCAACGGTTGAAGCGTTTGGATGCTATCGTCGAGGAATACACACACACAAACCCTAAATACAGTTTGCGTGGCATGGCTCCGAAGGAAAAAACTTCGTCTCTTTCGCGTGATTCGATGATCGACTCGTACGCGATGACCTCTCGCAACATGCACCTAAGGCCCCAAATTTTTTTTATCCAGGGAAGTAGTAGTAAACGGAGTGGGGGGCTTTTTTCTAGCCCTTGATATCACCTGGATCTATAAGGTCTTTTGTAACTACCCACTTTGGCGTACCAAAAAGCCTAATGCGTGCAAACGTAATGCTCAAACAAATATGTTTAGAACAATCCGTCAACCACTGGAACAACACGCCAGGGTTGAATCATTCCAAAGCGCTAATTAAGGCTTACGACCGTAAGACGGCCCGTGAGGCCTTGTCGCTAAATAGGAACAATCTACGCATACTGGTGAGGGCGCTCACGGGGCATTGTGGCCTGAACAAACACATGTTCAACCTCAAGTTCAGAGACACAAAATTGTGCAGGTTCTGCCAAGGAGCAGAGGAAACTCCCTAGCACCTCATGTGCGAGTGTGGCCCGTTGATGCGTAAAAAATACACCCACCTTCAACCTGAGGAGGTAAAACAATCTGGCGCCAAAAGCCTGCTGCGGTTCTTAAATGACACAAGGCTTAGCGCAGAACTATAGAGGCTGGCGAACACAATAGATCAGCAATGGTCGCAGTGTTACAAGGCTCATAAAGACCTTAGAAAAGCCCCACTCAAAAAAAAAAAAAACTACCCACTTTGTGGTTAGGTCTGTGGTCAGCTAGTAGCCCAGTACTTCTTACCAGTCCAAGTAGATCACTGACCTTCAAATTGGGCAGATCGCTGGGTTTGAGAAGGCTCGTCCCAGTAAAATGTGTCTGCGGCGAGGCCTGGGCAGTGACCAACGATGTGTATGCTGTCTTCAGGTTCTTCACCACATATTCGGCAGTCCTTGCTCTCGGTCAAGCCAAGGTTAAATAGATGTGCTCTAAGGGTCGTGTGTCCGGTGAGGAGACCGATAGTGGTTCTAAGGTTCTTCTTGCTCATGTCAAGTAGGGCCTTGGTTTTCTTTTGTAGTGGTTGCTCCATCATGGCTTTTGCCTGGCTTTTTTTCCAGGATGCCTAATGTTCCTGCTCCAAGCAGTCCCTGATGATTTTATTACCTGTAGCGAAGGGGACTCCTACAACTGGCTCCACCGGGCATTCCAGTGTGCCCAGTTTTGCCAGTCTGTCGGCCTCTTCGTTGCCGGGTATGCTTGATGACCCGGTATCCATATTAGGGTGATTTTGTTGGATTTTCTCAATTTGTCGAGCTCTTGCATGCAGTCCCAGATCACAGAAGATTCTGTGGTGAATTTAGCCAGAGCCTTCAGTGCTGCTCTGCTCAGAGCAGATGAGAATTTCCAGGGAAAAAGGTGAAAAAATCAAATAAAATCAGTTTTTTCATTTTTTTATTAATACTGCCACATTTAGTACAAATACGAAGAAAAACAGTATGAAAATAAGTCTTATTTATAAGTATCACATACTAGGTAATCCTAATACCTACATAAGTATGTAAGTAATTAGAAAGTAAACGCAGAACAAAACGTTACACATGGAAAGCGTATTGTTATGTGTAGGCCAGGGAAAGTATCGCTATGTCTTGTTTTGTGCTGATACTTGCAAATTGTAATTTCACCATTATCCTACCCGCCGATCTGATTAGCATTTCTCCATGCGAGAAGTAGTAGGGTACCAGGGTAAAAGTACCAGGTACAGGATGTTAGTTGTTAGTTGCTAGGGTACCATACCAAAGCATTGACGAAACCTCCGTGTGTCGATATATATTATATGTAACCGTCATGGTATAGTTATCAACAGTAAGTGGCGTGTATAGTTTGAAATAATTTAGGCGTCCACGTATGTATGTCGTCCCAAATGTTGGCATGGGGTTTGTGGGTTTTTTAGAGTTATTGGATATTTTATTGGATAGATTTTGAGATAAAGATATATATACAGTATTAACACAATGACTGCCCAACTATTAGATAACTCACAGTTGGCTTTAGCAAGAATATTTTATTACATAGACAAGTATGAGACAATTTGGATTTACTTTATTGAAAAAACACATTTTTAATGCTTTTTAATGTTAAATATTAGAGCTTTTCTTGTGATATATTAAGATTCATTTTTCAGACCAGAATCCTTAAAACTACCTTGGTAGTCAATGTGTTAAATCAAGTAGTCACCGGTCAAACGACCTTTTAAAATAGTATAATTATTAATGATGGTCGAGGAGGCACCTATATTTTCATCTATCAAATTCTTATGCCGGCCACTGCCCCCTAAACAAACACCTGTTTACCATAGGTGTGACAGACAGCCCTCTATGCAGAGGATGCATGGAGGAAGAAGAAACGCCACAGCATGTGGCAGAGCAACGGGCAAAAATACTACAATCTCCAGCATCTGTCCCGGAGGCCTGTAGCAACCCAAACAGGCTGCTAACCTTCTAGGACAGCCTGGGTTGGCTGGAGTAACATAAATAAAAACATGGGCCACGCACAACGGCCCAATCAAGAGGCCAAGTGCGGGAAAAAAACCCAGATAAACTAACTAACTATGCCGTCAGAATTTGTCTATGGTTTTTTTCATTTTCAAGGCCCATTGAAAACACATACCGAATTAATCCCTAAACTTGTGAAGTAAAAACTCGGTCGTACCTTTTGCATCTTGGAAGGGACGTTACACATTCTAGGGGTAAGGACTAAAATAAATAAAAACAATGTTATTCAAGAAATCATAATGGAACGGAGAAACGACCGAAGAAGAGAAAGCCTTATTAATAAAGAAATGGTGGTGCTATCAACCGTTTCACTTTTAAACGACACAAGTAAAATAGTATAGTATAGATATAGGGCTCCATTGCGTTTCTTTGCGATCTAAAATCGGAAATTAGTTTGTGTGAACGAGACAGGGTAATACGCTAGAGCGGAATGTGAAATGAACGACTGAAAAACTATCCACTAAAGATAAATCATATTATGAATCTAACATCGCACGAAATGTGTTCAAATTTATTCGGACGAGTGTAAGTTCGACGGCTAGTTTTTATCGACGATCGTTCGTTTCATCTTCCGCTCAACCTAACCTACCGTATTGCTCTATCTTGTTCGCTTGAACTAATTTCAATTTTAGTTCACAAAGAAACGCAATCGAGCCCATAACACAGTATCACTGTGCCCAAAGTATGCTAAGTTAATTAAACAAATCCTCATTACTCGCTATCGCTGTATAAGCAGTGCCTATTTATTGATCAGCGTAATCACGACTTAGGGCATACATAGGTACTAATGATAAAATGCAGGCGTGTTTATTAAACATAAGGAGGGATTAATCCTTGTGTTAATTATACACGCACACGCACACAGGATTGTGTGAATGCATGTGTGACTGTGAGTCATCTTTAGTAAGTGCTTTTATCACAGCGAGCGCTGCGAGACAATATTGCGAGTAATATTTGCTCGAGTCTGTAAAAAGTATGTCTTGAGAATTTAGAAGATCAGTTATGAAATCCTTGGCGAGTGATTAATTTACATTTTCCCTGGCCCACCACAGTTTCGTAAAGTTAATTATATATGTATCATACATACACTTAGTGAATACGTATTAAAAATAGTAACATTTTCAACAGACAGATTTGAGAAACAACAGTTCGACATTGATTGTCACAATAAATTTATAACATTTAATGTTTTAGATTCTAAAAGTTATATAGGTAATATGGACACACTTAGCTTTCTATTTATTAATTAAAAGTAGTTTTCGAAGAACATTTACATCAGCAGACGGATAGAGGACTATTGAAGAAATCAGCTTAAGTTTTTAAAATACATATAAAGATTTAGGCTCAAATTCTCTTTGCCCGTTCTGGCTTACACTATGCCCGTTATGCATTTATATCATTTAACTACGTATCAAATCCAACACATTGCCTTTGCGATACATCTTATGATTGTACATTAATATCTAATATACCTATTTAATTATTTTTATTATGATTACATGCGATCTAATTTTATATAGATACCTAATTACAAATGGAAGGAAAGAAATGTGTGAAGCAGTCAGCTATATAAATGTGACATCCGGTTCATGGGATGACCTGGACCTAAAATCCTTTTTTCAGGGAAACGAAAACGAAAAACAACTTTTTTTAATAGGAGATTTTATTTTGGAACATAATAATGGAGAATTTATTCTGGAACAAAATATTAAATATTGAATATCCTTTTCTCGGTGCCCAAGGCTTAATCTAAAAAAAGTTTGGATTAGAGAGTTTAGAAAGCTTTATTTTGAGTCGGTTTTTCCCGTAGAGCAAAATCAACCATCAAAAATATCCTAATATCAGAAAAAGAGCTGTGCGATTTTCTCACCGTTTTCTGACAAATTTGAGAATTATTTTTGAGAAATATTGTGCCGACACCATCGAAGGGAAATATATGGGGTTTCAGCCATTACTAACTACTTTGGCTGATTTCGTCGCCGTTTTGAGATATTCGTGAAAAACTGAAAAGTCGCACTTTTCAATTTTGCTTAAGGGAGTTGAAAAGGGTAATAATGGTGGATTTTTCTAAAAATAAATGTAGACATTATATTTCCTAATGTTTTAACATATCCGTGTGCAATGTTTCATCGATATCGGACATAAACTGTGAATTTGTGTAGAGCAGTGTTTTTCAACCTTTTTTAGATCGCTACCCCATTTTTGGTAAAACAAATAAAACTCTTTCTCTTGAGCCCTCTTAGTCTCACACCTGTAACTGTAAGCATGCAATATAAACAGTTTTTGTAAAAACAATGGAGAAAACCACATTATTTTTTACTGTTTTTTACTTTCGAAGCTGTTTTCATCTTAGATCAACATAAAGTTTCATAAGAGCAGTAGCAAAACGCATAATAAATATGTTTCTCTTCCGAATCTGTAAATGTTAGTATATTAAATAAATAAAGATTTTGTAATATTTTCGATTTTTTAAAATTGATCCCCGGAGGTCTCTTCGCGACCCCCCCCCCAGGGAGTCGACCCCCCCCCCAGGGAGTCGCGACTCACTGGTTGAAAATTACTGGTATAGAGAATATATTTATTTATATGTATAGATCTATAATTTTGTATGTATTCTACATAACTCACTAAATGTCTTACTGTCATAATATTACGATTAAAATTACAAGTTGTTATTTTGACAGGTGAGGTGAGTGTTCAAGGTACTAAGTAAATTGAAATACGTACGGGGTGTTATTACAGCACGGGCTTTTTTTTCTGTGGGTGAATCAGTACAACGTAGTAAGCAAGTTTTGATATAAAATTTCCAAAAAAAAAAAAAAAATTATTTTTTGTGTTTTTTTTATTTCACCATTTGAAGAAGTTGACTGTTAAATAAAGGTTTGAGAAGCGTTTGAGCGTGCTGCGCCATCTAGCGGTAGGTAATGAGTCGTAAATAAACAATATCAGCGACATTTTACCAACCGCTAGATAGCGCATCGTGATCATAGCTTTTCATAATATATAAAAAAAAAACAAATTTAAAAAAAAAACTTTTTTTTCAAAATAAAAAAAACTTTATTTTTCAGTTTTTTACAAATTTTTTTATCAAAAGTGGCTTACTACGTTGTACTGATTCACCCACAGAAAAAAAAAGCCCGTGCTGTAATAACACCCCGTATACTGAATATTCAGATAGCCGAACAGTGCTGCAAGCATTTTAAAATCAAAGGCTTCCTGGAAACTGACTAAGGGACGCCACACAGTAGGCAGTAGAGCGCATCTAACAAATGAACAGAGTTAGCCTGATATATTGGTAAGGGAAACAGTGGAATTTAGGAGAACGAGAAAGCAGACGGACTGACAAGAACGTATCATCCGTAGCCAGGTTTAATGACCGATACTCGTTTGCTACTGAAGTTAAGCAGCGTTGTGTCGTTATTTGCCTATCAGTTGAGCAATGGAGACCATATTTTCTAACCTGGAGCTATTGAACTTGAAGGGTGATATTAACATGGAGACTCGGTGTCATTTTTGAAACATTGTCATTTTTTGACAAACTGAAAAGTGACCCGACAAAAGTTTCGCTGCTCAATCTAAATAATATCTGATAGATAATCTGCGTAGGTTACGACACGCATCCCTACAATCAGGTAGTAAAAGGGGCGGGCCCGGCGTAATGATTTATTACCTCACCGGAACGTTCCTTTGGCCCGTACTATAGCTTTGGTTACTTACGGATTTACTTGACGTTTGGAGCTTTAAGATCTTATTGCTCGATCAAAATAAACAAAATCTACATATATATAGTTGTACCATACATCAACACACTTAATAATAGCCAATACGTACAAACGTTTATCGTTACTTTAGAGAAGATATAACAGGTTTTTATATTTAGTATGACATATTTAAGTTTTAAAGCTTATTTCTCCCTTATTTTAAATACATAAGTATTTAACTACTTTAAAATTGAAATGTTTATAAAATTGACAGATTACTGCAAATTCTCTACATTCACGAGTAGCAAAGACAATACATGATTTCCCTATCGCATATTTGACTCGGTTTGCTCTTTACTTCGCAGTCCTAGTTAATGTTAAGCCCGCCATTGATAGCAGCGAACGACGATAGACGCCCACGATTGACAAGAGAGCTACGTGGCTCGATGTAGCGATGCGGCCACACACTGCAAGCTGACCTACGCCACGCCAATATCCATTTCGTCTCGACTGTCTTAGAGAGCACACGTATTTAAGTACAAAATGTGAATATTTTGGTTAGATAGTATATCAGGGGATGAATATGAAGACGAATTTAATAACTTAGTTCATCGATCATTGGAGAACAATCAGCGTAGATTTTGGATTGAGAGCCACTTACAGTATAGAGATATTCATGGCGAATTCAATACCTATTAAGCAATGAAAACTTTCAAAATTATTTTTTTGATGAACTACACGAGTTTATTAAAAGGAAAGTTAAACAACCTGCGATAGTTTGGGAGAGAGAAGAGCGGGAGCGGGGAGAGAAAAGAAAACATGGAACCGGCGCATCAGCGGCAAGCTACGCGTGTGCCTCTGACGTCACATAACCACGCAGCCGTGCTTAGCGTGCGCGTGGCCCGCCATGTGTTGATATATATGGCAGCTCGTATTGAACAAAGTTTAACCCTTCAGGCCTCGGCCCCTCAGCCGATTGACAAGTTGATGTCCCAAAATTTTTTAGTAAATATTAGTAAAAAAAATGAATTATGACACTATCTCACCAAAACATTAATTACTGCCAAACCACTGTATCCATAAATAAAATAAAACATAAACATAATAAAACATAATAAAATAAAACAAATGAAATTAAAATAAAATTAAAACCGGGCTGTCACGCTGAATCGTGTTTTGGCCGATATCGGCCAATCGGGGCTCTAGGGGTTAAGACATGGGTGAACTGTAGCCGTGCGCAGCTATCTGTGACGTGATTTACGCTACAGAATGTCCTAAAAGGCATTTGGTATATATCTATATACGCTTCAACACCGATGGTGGACATTTTAAACTGTCTAGACTTATGGCTAGAAATATTGCTGTGACGAATTGCAGAAATAATGTACGCGGATGTCTCATGTTTCTTAACGGCATCCCTGCTGCAATATAAAGCCTAATAACTTGAGTAATGTACGAAAATCTGTCTCAAGATTAGCATAATAACAAAGCAAACCTGTAACCCAAGATTTGACGCAACACGCAAGAAAATAAGATACTATAATTTTCTCATCATAAAGTTCCTCGCTTCATCGCCATCCTTAAACATTACAGCATGCAAGTTCAAACTGGATTCGTTGGCGCCAAGATCCGTTATCTAGATCAAGCCATCTTGTGGCTTGTTCCCAAACGATTCGAAGCTAGAACCTTGACCTTAAATGAAGGGAGAAGAAAATGTGTGACGTGAATAAACGACCAAGGTCCACGCGGCGAAGGTGGACAATGACCATTCTTTACCTTCAGGTCTAGAGGTGGGGTACTTCGATGACATCCGGTTGACGCTGAGGAGGAACTGTGACGGGAAATACTGACCAAGGCCAATGACCTTCACGCTATCGCTTTTCCTGAGGTACAATTTAAGAAAAGTGTATTGTCTTTAGAAACTCAAATATTGTTGTTATTATGTTATTCTTATATGTATTAAAGTTTTCGCTTTTTTTTAGAGATGTAAGTAAAGTAAAATGTATTTTTTTAGAAACTCAAATATATTTGGTATGCAAGATATATTTGTTTCTCACTATGACCCTTGGTAAAAGTTAGTAAATGTTGAAAACGGAATTACCAAAAAATTCAAAAAGTTGAGTTCAAAGAGGTTTATATAGAATGCAATATATTCGATAAAGATGGCGAACGAAATGTCATTGAAAAAAAAAAAAACCTCTTGATACATTTTGAAATCAGAAAATCAACCATTTTTTAGACCCTAACAAAAGCAATTTTAGTATTTAAAAAAAAATATAAAATATGAAACAGAGGTTAGCGGATTGATGTGACCACCAGTGAGCGATGGCTGTGTATCTCGTTGGACTGTCGATAGCTCCTTTCTTTCCTTTGTTTTAAAATCGAGTCATTCCTATTGTCAAATTATGTAAAAGTGATGGATGCTAATACTCATAATTGATCTGTGCGAATAACTGACCAACAAAAAAGGAGTGTAATGTGTTCAGGGTTTATCTATATATGTTTTCCGTTTCTTCATTCCACCATAACCTAAGCGATTGAACCGATTTTTAACCGACTTCAGAAAAAGGAGGAGGTTATCAATTCTTTTGTATCTTTTTTAAAAATGTTTGTTACCGCAGAACTCTGCCATTTATGAACCGATTTGAAAATTTCTTTTTTGATTTGATAGGATATACTTTCAGATTGGTCCTATTTTTAGCAAAATTCTGTTCTGATGATGGGATCCATGAGGAATTGAGGGAACTCCTCAAATATTATCATACGAAGTTGAAAATGTACATGTTGATTGGATTCCGATGACAATGTATTTATTTTTATGGTAAGCATGACCTGATTCTACACCCTGGGTTGGCTCCCGACGAGGGGACTCCTCAACGGTCAACCGCACAGACACGAAATTTTGTATACTCATTCAGTTATGATAGACCGTTCTAAGTTTCACCATGACATGGCTGCTGCACCCAGGGTTGGCTCCCGACGAGGAGACTCCTTAACGGTCAACAACCCAGACACGAAATGTTGTATATGTCCTAAATGTTGTATATTTAATTACGACAGCCCGTTCCAAGTTTCACCAAGACAGAACCGCGGTACCCAGGGTTGGCTTCCAACGAGGAAACTCCTAAACGGTCAACAGCACAGGCACAAAATTTTGTATACACATTCAATTATGATAGCCCGTTCTAAGTATCGCCATGACATTTTGGAGTTGGTTTTTTTTTGTAAAAATTTTGTGTATTATGAAGTATGTGGTGTTGTTAGAAACGTTAAGCCATCCCGAGATGGCTTAGCTTAACCATAGTAAAATAAGAACAGTGTAACATCTCCATAGTACGCACCGATTTCGCACTGCAATATACGAGCGCACATACGAGCGCCCGTTGTCCGTACGCTACTACTACATAGATTCTCGGGCGCCTCTGTGTTAGCCAGTCAGGGCTGTCGCGCGACAGCTAAGTATACAAAAGTGGAATGTTTTCTGTACAGGATGTAATGCAACCTACCAGAAATTACGTTACGAAATTACATTTACGAGGTAACATTTATTGTTCATTTGCGTAGGCAAGTATCTAGGTAAGGGTGTATAGGTATGTAAGTGCGTAGGTAGGTAGGTAGAAGCGTCTTTGTTCAGTACCTACTTTAACTTACTAAAATGTAGGTATTTTGAACACATGCAACAAGTGATGAATACTGTCACACAAAGTCAGCACTAGCTCTTATTGTACAATTTTGGGAACCGACTCTTGATCTATAAACCAAAAATACATAAACGTACATAATCATTATAAAGAATTGCATTTCTGCTTTAATGGGATCACAACTTGTCAGTTGTGTATTTGTTGTGGCAACCCTGGTGGTTCGGCGAAGCGTAGGTACTAATTTAAAAAACGGGCTCGAGATGCCCTACTGATGTTATTTTACTATGGCTTAACTGTCCAAATATCTAGTAAATAATTGTCTAAATGTTCAAATTTCCAAATGTCGATAAATTAACATAGGTAAATATATCGTATTTCATGTCAAATGAAAGGTCTGATTGAGTACATTCCGAAAAAATATATGTATTTATAAGGATAAATACATAAACAACAAATATTTCATAAAAAATACCGTAACAAAAATAATTGTAAATACAGTAGTTCACTTTTTGTAATGGAAGTCGTGTTTTCTATTCCTTTAAACATATTTACTTGTAACCTGATTTTTTTAAATGTGTATTAACTAAAAAGTTTTCACATGCATTGGTAATATTCAAAGTATATTGTGAGTATATCAGTGTATTCAAAGTATATTCAAAGTATATCAGTGAAACGATCAACGAAATGATATAGAACGCTAGGTTAAGGTGGAATAATTTTTATAATTCTAGAATCATAATTTGTTTGTTTGCTAATCTACTAGATTTAAATTACTATTAGCTAAGTTTTGAATATGCGAGGAATCAAAAACCGCGAGTTCTTAGTTTTACGTGATATTTTAAAACGACTTTAAAAGCACTTTTATACCGGATTTCACTTATTTTAATTATTATTATTATATGTATCCTAAGTAATTTAAGGAAGGATTTTTATCAGTAATACAAAATATACTACTTGCGCTATCATTAACTATCATACATTGATATGGTAGAGTTTGTAGAAACGGTGGGTAGGTATACAAAAGTGAACAGATTTAAATGCGTTTAGGAACAGAAGTGGCAACCCTGCGACGGCAGGGCTGTCAAGAATCGAATGCCGTAGTGTCGTTTTCTGCAATGTGGATGTTTACAGGACGTGCAGGTTTTCGCACGATTTGGACTTGCTGATGTCGTTGATGCAGATCTTCTGGAGGATCTCCCGGGCGATGTTCAGCGATATGTGCGTCTTCGAGCTGGACAGCTTCGTGGGTTTCGCCTCCTGTAAATATGAACACAATGTTAAGTAAAATGAAACATATTCAGGATGACGACGATAAAGTCATTCGTAGTCAGGCGTATCTAGCTAAATCATTTCGACTAATAAGTCTTACATCCTTTCTCTTCAGCACCGGGTCTAGAGTGGCAAACCGGGGTACTTGCATCGGGCGGCAGTTTAAGGGGGCGCCAAATTCATGTGTTTAAAAACACGTGTCACTAATGCCCCTAGCATCCGGGGCGATCATACTATCGATAGTTCATTTGATTTTGGAATGCACCTTAGTTGTTTTTTTATCGAGTGCATATTGTGTGTGATGTGTCGCCATTCCTTGCCAAGGCTTCGATGATTAAGTACAATACCACACACTTCTAAATCGGTTCAAGCGTTTAGAAGTTATGCTGGAATAAACAAACGGAAAACATACATAGACGAACCCTGAACACCCTGAATACACTCCTTTTTTGTTGGAAAGTCGTGTAAACAGAAGGCAGCTCCATCCAGCAAGTAGCACAAATTGGCTATATAACGGTCACGGCAACGTTATCGCTACCTACAGCTT
The DNA here is from genome assembly GCA_944548615.1 of Micropterix aruncella. Classification (NCBI taxonomy): domain Eukaryota; kingdom Metazoa; phylum Arthropoda; class Insecta; order Lepidoptera; family Micropterigidae; genus Micropterix; species Micropterix aruncella. The sequence goes on from OX155967.1 coordinate 15,942,838, forward strand.
TTAGTCACAAGAACTGGTCATATAGCAGTCATATAAACGTTTATATAACGTCTATGTCACCGGATTAGGTGCATTTTATACGGCTTTTAGCTGAATAGTGGCTGAATAGCGGTCATAACGGCTACCTTTGGTGATATAAGCCACCCTTATATAGCCAGCGGCTGTAAAAGTATCTCCAATTGATACTTTATTAAAACTTTTAGTCGGGTAATGCCTTAAAAAGATATAGAATGGCAACGAAAGGAAGCTGCATGATCATTTACCGTCGCAAACATAGAATTCCTAATGGCTACTAATATATTGCATTTTATTGACTTTAAAATGATTGTATTGTAATTTAATACACCAAATTCTCTTGCGGACATCAATTCATAGACAAGACAATGTCCAACAAAATTTTAAGGCACCTTCAAAATATTATTATTTTAACTCAATTTTAATTCATAGGTTTCAAGTTTTTTGTAAATTAATTTTATTTTTCGCAGTAAAAAAGAACACTTGCTGGGTATTGTTCACACACTTTGAAATAGGATTTACCTATATAATACGTGTATTTTATGACTTGAAATGCCTTTAAGAATATAATACAAAATTTTTAGGTTATAATGATTCGAGGAAAAATGACCGCTTTGCTTATATGGCATCTGCAACTTTAATATAACATTTATATAACTATAAGCTGCGTAAGTGAGGGCCTAGTGGCAACTATACAGCTTTAACTCTTTGTAATAGGTACTATAAGCTGTATAAGGGTGGGTCTTGTAACCAATATACAGCCTTTGGTAAAGTATTTAATTATTATTGTTTTTAAAAAAAAAGTGGAGTAAGGGTAATGTAGTTGATTTGTTTTGTTTGTTCTATAAAGGTTATTTATTCGACTACTATGATCTGAACGCCTCGCTTCAATTCGCGCCCATGAGAACGCCTTTACATGACTTTTAATCAGCTTAAAGCTATATTCGGCACTTCTTATATGGATTTTGTGCCTGTTTGGGCGTACGTAATAAACAGCCGCGATATCTTTATGCTTATGACCTGGTCCCGTAACCGACCATGATTAATCAATCAACACGGGCGCTTGAACAACTTCATTCCCAAATATGCTCTTTCTCTTATTATGTGGTTCTACGGAATCGATTGAGAATGGCATCGCGATTGAGATCAGTTAGAATATTTATGGAACACTACAGGAATGTGTTATTAAAGAAGGTTTTTAGAAGCCAAAGATTTTTAGATTTTTTTAGAATGCTTGCTTGTTAATTTGATTATTATTATTGTTTTTTTTATTTGTTTATATTTTTTTATCGTGATATGTATATTTTTATTAATTTGATATTGATTATTTTATTTTAATTTCATTAGGTAGTGGTGTCCTGTATCAATAATACACTGAGAAAAATAATGGGTTGATTCTTACATTACCATTTTGTGAATACGGTTTTATATAGAATAACAATGTTTTAATCGTAATTTTATCGAATTACAAGGAATTTTGTGTTTTTACGATTAAGTTATTATTAACTATTGTCATATAATTGGATGTACCAAAGTTCTCCATTGTGCCACGTGGGTGGGTGGGGCACAATAGCACAAAGCATTTTGCATATTTTTAAACTTTCATGTTTTTTGTTGTCAATAAATACTTGAGTAATTATATGGCATGCATATGCAAAACGCTGTAATATTTCAACCATTATTCTTAAAAATATATGGTTTAATGTTTTGTCTACCAATTTGCACCGCCTCCCCCTCAATAGTAATAGTCAGACCTACGATGACATACACTGCAAGAACACAGTACCTATACGAGTCAGAACAGTAAGCGCACTCTTGAGTGGCAAGGCGTTGCGTTTAGGGTGCGAGGGAAGTGAGCAGAGGGATACGTTACGACAAATGCTCGTGGTTAGCGTCACTTTCAGGTGTGGGGTGGCAAATTTCTCGAACGTTTGAATATCTGCGTCGGCGGAGTAGCGGCCATATGGGAATTTCGCCCAACGGGAGCACGGTCGGCGCCGACGACGCTTGTAGTATAATATCTATTAATCTTCTTACAATTAGTGGTAGCTTTCGCCCTTAGGACTCGTGACGTCACTTGCTTCGATTTCAATTTTGTTCTAGGAAAAACTACTATCTGTATGTATACTGTGGCAAGTGTATGAAACTACTGGAAATGTTTTAGTGATGTTACCTTTTTGCTGAGTTTTTTTTCTCGCGCATCCTTTAGTCTAATTTGTTTGAGGACTCCGACAAGGAGTTCGTCCACATTGTGCTGGATCCCGCTAGACGTCTCTATGAACTTGGCATCTCGTGAAGAGGCTAGAGTCTTCCCTTCTGTAAAACGATACAAAGAAATATTACGTTATTACCTATGTTATTACCGTTTTGGCAGTTTTAAACTTGTGTAACTTTTCTTTGAGTTAGAATTCCACATTTAAATAACCTTTATTTCAAAGCAGTGTTATTCCTTCTCAAAAGCATTTATCCATTAGACCTTCGGTCGTTTGTTATTGCTGGGATATTTTCGTGTGTGCAATCAAGGAAAAGTAAAAAATTGGCATTATTTTGGAATTTAAGGTCCGCCATTTTAACCCTACTGTATTGTTAAATGCAAATAAACATATTTTTTGTGCCTTTTTTTCTCGCAAATTAAACTACTTTACATGACGTGAGATCTGGTCGACTACACTAGTAATACTACTAGCGCAGGCCGCAATAATGACATACACGTAGAGGTGTCAATTATAACGGACGAACCCCTAACCTCAGGAGGTTAAATGATCGTTCTATCTCCTGTGAGGTGAGCGTAGAAGACTTAGAGTCGAATACAAATCTACTATCTATCTAAGCCAACATGCCCGTCAAAGGCCAACGCCTTAGGGCGAGACACCAGGTAGGTAGGTGAACCAGCGGGCAGCCTTGTCCCTTGACGACCAGTTTTAGAAGGATATCTCCTTCTGGAATTAATCATCAGGATACCTTTGAACTTCCGACCGGTTACAGATTCGATGTCGCTTGTGCGGCATCTACCTGCCGTATACAGCGGTGTGACAGTTTGAATATATCGCGGATCATTGGCATATTTTGCCCGGTTCTGAATTCAGGATCAGGTAGCCAATTGGTCATTTCAAGAGTGGTTGACGACAGGTCAACGTCCACCCCCGCTGCTTAGAAAGCAGTATATTTCCATATTCTCCCGACTCCTTTAGTAATTGGTCAGAGTGCACATACCGATTGGATATCGTTCCACGGTATTCAAACGGTCCAGTAGCGCCGAGAGGCAATCTGGCAATGGAAACCAATCCACGGGCCGTGAGGCCTAAGACGCAAGAGTCCTACCCCGGCGAGTCTTCCACACGAGGAGGCTACTGAATAGGAGCTGTATGGTGAGTTAAACCGATCCGAAAACTGGAGCGTATGGTCCAAGCTGCACGAAACTGTTCTCTATTAACTTCAATAATGGCAACTTGCGGTGTCAGCTACAACGGGCGAGCCCGTCACCACAGGACGTTTTAACGATTTTCTCGTTCTGTCGCCCTGCAGTGAACGTAGAAGACTTTGGGCAGAAACAAATCCAACGTCCAGCTACGTCACAACCCGCAAGAAGCCAACGCCTTACCGCGAGATAGCCAGTGTTACCTGGCGGGCCGACCCTCGCGCCCTTGCTTCCAATTGTGACCAGATTTCTCCGGTCTCTCGATTGGTTCCGAGTTCGAGGTCGCTTGCGCGGTCCTCTCCCTTACGAAGCGGTGAAACGGTGTGCACCGAATCTATCGCGGACCAAGGCGTCCTTTGCCCGACTCTGAACCGGGATCGGATGGCCAATGGTCATTTCAAGAGCAGTCGCCGTAAGGTAGACAACCACCCCCGCTCTATAGGAAACAATACAGTTCCCAGACTCCCCCGATTGTTAGTCGGAGAGCACAGTCGATTGGCTTGCGCCGCTCGGTGCGCAGACCGTCCAGGAGCGCCAGAGGTTTGATTCCCAGGGGAGACTGGTTGACCCAGTGTCCTACCCAGGCTCGCACCCCATGCGTGGAGGCCATCGGATGGGTGTTGACCCGTGAGTGTGACCGACCCTGAACACATGGGTCATCGTGGCCACCTCATCATGGGCCCATTAGATGGCAGCTGGGGCAGCTGTGGCCAAGAAAAAGACAGCGAGAGAAGCCTGGAGCAGGCATCGATTATGTAAAAAGAATGCGACGTTGCAGCGCGACAGATCGTGACCCGTGATCTGTTCGCATTCACCGTATAGTTCGATCGGTGGTATTCTGCTTTCTTCTGTGCTCGGAATTCATACGCGAACTGTTCATTTCTAAGAGTTTACATTGCGGAAAAGTGAGCTATCGTCGAGCTTCTAATCACGTCACGTGCCAGCACCTTTCGTTGGTGATTAGTGGCGTTGGCTGTTTACAGTCCTAGCCAGCATTAAGCCGAAAGCTCCACTATGGCAGTGGCAATATATATCTAGCTTGCCTAGATGCAGTGATGGTTCACACAATCGTTCACCGAAAGACGCTCTAACAAACAGTGAAAATCGCATCGAAATCCGTCCAGTGGTTTTTGAGATCGATCCGATGAAACTGAAAGACAGTTACACAGTCCCTTTTATGGGCCTTTGAAACCTTTTTGAGACCCTTTTGAGGGCTTTTATTATAATTGTTTAGATGTACCTAGTTAAAAAAAAAGAGTCGAACGTACCGTTTATAGAAATGAGTCTAGCCCTGGCTAAATCAGCTTTGTTACCGACCACTATGACACTCTTCTCCTTGTTGAACTCCTCCCTGACCAAATAGTTGAGGATTTCTTGGGCCCTGTTGAAAGTGTTTTTGTCCACAACTGAATAGACCACGATGCAGGCGTGTGGCTCGTACGTTGACAAACAGTTTTCCACCTGAAAGGATTAATGCGTAGGACTGTTAAAATGGCGGAAGAAAAGTTGCTAGAACGTAGGGAATTTCAAGAGTCATGTAAAATGTGAATTTACTGACAAATAATATAATAATGTCCGGTTGTGAAAGCAATATCGAATTACCGGCTAATGAAGCAAGGAATGCACAGTCCCTTAGATACATAAGGGATAAATAAACATTCTTGATATTTAATTTTCTTTATAGAACGGCACTCTATAGGCAAGGTCTTAATATTACAAAGTTTCTCGCGGATATTTCCTTTTGTGATTCAAAAATAAAATCCGCCATACAATTTAAACGGAACGACCTTATGAAATTTAAAAAACGTAAACATTGTACAATTAAAGGGTTGAGGTGCAAGAAGAGATTCGTGAAATAAGTATGCATGTTACTATAGATTATACCTAAATTATAAAGTGTACTTTCTTGCTCATAATATCTCGTCGATGAAACGAACCGCTGAAATCGCCTCTGTGTGCTTCTTTTTTGTCTCGCTCTTTTTTCTATGATAATTTGTCCATTTCTGTCTACACTTGCGAGCAACTAAATCGACTCACCCCCTCAGTTCGGATAAATATTAGAAAAATATACATCTTAATAATTAACGCGCTATTTAAACTGGGCTCAGACAGATGTATAACTAAAATTAGACCGATTAAATTACCGCTAAATGTAACATATAACGGTAATTACTAAATTGTACATTATTTTTATTTTCTTTTGTGAATGTCTATGTAACCAATAAATAAAATAAATAATAAATTGATGTGGGTCTCCAGATTATCAAGACGTTTGCTTACCATGATAATTAGACCGATACAGAAACGGTGATCGATTACATTCGGGACACGTCCTGTGTCAACCGCGAGTGAATCCAGACTGCAGAATTGCACTATATTTAATAATTATATGTGGCAGACGCGTTTTTTATTTTTAAATTTATTGTTCTTGTTTTATAATTTAAATATATATATATATATATATATATATATATATATATATATATATATATATATATATATATATATATATATATATATATATATATATATATATATATATATATATATATATATATATATATATATATATATATATATATATATATATATATATATATATATATATATATATATATATACCGTTCAATTATTACGATAATTACCGTTTACCATCAAACCGCGCGCGCTAAAAGCAGGTCAGCTCGACCTATTTTTCCCTTCGCTTCTCACACTTATAAAGCGAAGGAGGAAAGTATCCGCAAATTACTGGGGCATTCAAAGTACGTCCGCAGCGCAGCAGTTTATCGACGTTGTTATGCGAAAGTTTTGCGAGGCTGGATAAAGCGGCGCGCCCACGGAGAATGATTTATGTCACCATTTCGCCGCGCTAATATGAACTCCTGGATGGAGATTGATGGTGCAAACCTCAAGTTTTTACCGGAATGCGATGTAAATTGAATGTATCGCATGATAAAGCCGCCCGCGCACTATGGCCGCGGCGACCAATGATTTACACTATGTTATATTCCAAACCGCGCACTACGCGACCGCGACCAGCTGGTCTCAGAGACCCCAATTGACGGGCGCGACCCGCACGCGTCCACGACCATCGCGTTACACGTCATTATACCGGCGTCCGCAGTTGGTCGCCAGACCAACTCATACAATCTCATTCGCGTGTGTTGTCCTGTCATATTAGTCATATCCTTTCCAACAATTCGTCGAAGGTCATTTATTTATTTATTGTCATTCTAGTGTATTTAAAAAACTTATCATCATGCTGTCTGAGTTCATTGTAAACGGTATTCTATGTTTCTTTCAAATGTTTATCGATATATGGATGTACCCAAAAACGTTTGTTCTATCTCTTTTTCTTTTTTCGGCAATACGAAAAATGGCTGTGACAGCGTACTGTCACAGCCAACTCGGCGACGTCCATGTTTGATACTGAATTTAAACTTGGTCTCGACGCTGGTATTTTCTTGTTCGCACAGAAGCGACCACGACCGCGACCATTGTCGCGGTCGCGGTCGCGTAGTGCGCGGGCGGCCTTAAGGCGCTATCGTGGCAGCTGTCGCGTTGTGACAGTCTAATGACTAATGCATGTATGGGCATGTATGTTCTCCAACAGAGCGGACGCATTTTCGTTAGAGTAATATTACGTTTCAGTATTTTTTACTTACCGACATCTCTGTGCTTGGATGGTCTATGAAGATCAGCTCTGACTCCTCGCCGTCCAGTAGAATGGACACTGTCTTCTCACCGAATTCATCATCTGTAACAAAAAGACGCCACGCGTTTTCTACTCTTAATATGGCAACTCTGTTTTATGCTAGATTCAAGTTAGATACATTAGGTACATGTACAAAAATATTGTAGAAACGAGATAAACGTATGTCGGTGTAGGTCGACAATTATATTCACGGCTCGACCCACACATTAGATAAGGGTTCGCGTACTCTCCCAACCAACACCGTCCTATCTCCACGAGCTTTACGAACCATTAAGTTTCCACGGTCTCGTACTTCGATCAGCCTCCGACAATTTACTCAAAATTCCTTGTCATACTACTGATTTCTACTCCTATACTTTCTGTGTCTATGGTACAAGACTCTGGAGCGATCTCCCAAATAGGATCTCCCTAATCCTAAGAAATTCGAAATTCCCAAATACTCCCATGAATTTAAATCAAAGTTCGGTTTCTTACTTCTAGTCTAATACAGTCTATTACATCCAGCTGCGTAGCAAATAGCCCGTTATGAACGCGACTACATTCTAATTTAATATGTTTGCAAACATGTTTGCGAACTTCTGATTTGACGTTTGCCAAGCGTCCCCCGTGGCAAACCAGAATCAGGAGTCGTGGGGTCATTAGCATTGTAACATTTCTCGCTCACATAGCGCTTATGACCAGCGCCAGACCGAGCAAATTTGGCGTCCTAGGCGAATGATCAGAATAGTGTTACCCCCCCCCCTCCTTGATCAACCTTCCACGAATTTCCTCTATTCACCGCTGAATTGTCAGTTTGCAAAATAATATATTGAAATGTACATAATTTCAGGAGGAACAAAGAGACCAATGATCAATACAGCGGAAACTTCCCAACGTACGGAAATTAAATCGTGCCTTTCGGCGGTTTGTATAATTTCGGAATAAATTCATATTTGTTATTTTCGAATAGTTGCCGAGAAAAGTTTTCCAATTGGGCATCGGAGAACCATGATATTAGTAAATAGAGAGGGTAGGGTGGTTGCCACCCAGGCATGGATCTGAGTAGTTGCCTCGGGCGCCGAAAATGTATCCGGTTACAAAAGCGTTACCTACTGCCAAAGTATTGCTGTAAGGCCTCGCACGCAATACGTCTATATTTTTTTTTACCTTTTTGTGGATGCCTTTTTGTGGAATCCGCCTTGTTGCCTATCGGCTACATCTTCTAGGTGGGCATTTATAGCATCACGCAGTCAAATACTCAGGTGGACACCCACCCCAGTATTGACCGCACCCAACGCTGCTTAACTTTGGTAACAACGAGGAGAACCGGTGTCAACGCGGCTACGGACGCTACAATTAAAAGTCACGCTATTTTTTGCCGCAAAAAGGAGTACCATATACAAGGTGAAATTTTTATTAGTGACATCCTTGAAGTAGGTGAATTAGTACGAGCTAATAAGCAACTTTTGATAAACAAAAAAAAAAAACTTTTTTTTTTTTGAAAAATAAAATTGTTTATTTTTAAAATTGAAAAATATAATGTTTTGAAAAATAGTATAAAAAGTGTTAGGTAAAGTATCGCGAATATTATTTATTCGCGATATTTTACTATTGCTAGATGGTGCAGCGCACTCAACGCTTGTCAATCTTTTATTTATCAGTCAAGTTTTTAAATTTTTATGCTTGCGATAAAAAAATCAATGCGATATTTTTTTAACATTTTTTTTTTTTAAAAAAACATGATTTACAGACGAATGGCTATGCTATTCGGTATACAGTATAATAAAAAGTGCAGGAAAAACAAGTTGAACCCATAGCCGTTGGCTCATTGCATACCTAACTGAGCATGAACGCCCGTATCTAGGGATGCTGATATTTGACTTAGCATATTGCGAGCTGACATGTATGACGTTCGGTTATATAATTATTATTGGTATAAAGTTCAAAACATTCATTCTTGCATAATACAAATACACAGGCATAAAGAGTTATACCAACATACAAAAAAAAATATAGTTGTGAGAAATTATTAATAAACCCAACACCAATATATAGTAATACATAAATACAATAAATACATATTTAAAATAAATATACATACTAATATAAAATACTAATATACACAACTTGGGTTGTCGACTACAACGGGCGAGCCCGTCAGCACAGGGAGTTTTAACGATTAGTCGTTCTATCTCCCTGGAGTGAGCGTAGAAGACTTAGGACAAAAACAATCCACCGTCTAGCTACGCCACAACCCGTTAGAGACCAACGCCTTACCGCGACATAGCCAGTTATGTTACCTGGCGGGCCCGACACTCGCGCCCTAACTTCCAATTGTGACCAGATTTCTCCGGTCTCTCGATTGGTTCCGAGTTCGAGGTCGCTTGCGCAATCCTCTCCCTTACAAAGCGGTGAAACGGTGTATACCGAATCTATCGCGGACCATGGCGTCCTTTGCCCGCCTCTTACACAGGATCGGATGGCCGATGGTCATTTAAAGAGCAGTCGCCGTAAGGTACGCAACCACCCCCGCTCTATAGGAAACAATACAGCTTCCAGACTCCCCCGACTGTTAGTCAGAGTGCACAATCGATTGGCTTACGCCGCACGGTGCGCAGACCGTCCAGGAGCGCCAGAGGTTTGATTCCCAGGGGAAACTGACCAAGGCCAGAGTCCTACCCAGGTTCGCACCCCGTGCGTGGAGGCCGTCGGATGGGTGTTGACCCGTGAGTGTGACCGACCCTGAACACATGGGTCTTCGTGGCCAACCCATCATGGGCCCATTAGCTCCCTAATATACACAAAATGATATGCGCCAAAATAAATGAGCGCTTGCGATAAAAAAATCGCCGCTGCAAAAAATCGTGGAACGATTGTTTAACCGCGACGCGATTGTCGCGGAATGAATTCCAATAATCATAATCATTTTTATTTTTAACGAAAGACTAGGTATCTACAATAATCATAAAGTAGATACCTAATCTGATGAAATCGTAAAAAAAATATTATCTACATATTAGATAATACATGTGCCATGAATGAATTGCAATGCGTAGTGCCAGGGGTTGCGCGCAGTACATCCGTCCCTCGGCGCAGTTCGATACCGACTGCCTCAGGACGCGATTTTTTGCCGCAAACGCAGCGAAAAGAAAAAATAGGAGATCCATAAAAAATAAAATAAAAATATAATAATCTATCTATCTATAAAACCAATATAGGCACTACAGTACATAGTTTCGAGCATCGCTCTGAAGGTGCCGCAACGTAAAACCAGATCTATACAGTTATTCGAGCCCCCGAGACGTCATTGCGCAATTCAATGCTTAACCGATTGCCACGTACGTATAATGATAAATTCACAGGGCTTGCCATTTACAGTAGAAACAAAATTAGCTTCAAATCGGCAGTACGAACCGCCCTTGAAGCTGCAGCGACAACTGCCAGTAATTATTGATTGGTAATATGTATGTATGTATAAATATAATATAACTTATATATGTATTCCCATTTACTTATTTTGAATTTATGTTGTATAAGTATGATTTATGTGTTTGCATTTAACTCTACAACTTTTGCGGTCATTTGATTAATAAATATTTACGGATGTATTGTATTTTTTGTTTCATAATTTAGTTTGTAAAATATTTTTCAAATAATTTCGAACGGCGTAAGTTATAATCGGCATAAGAACATGTTTTTTTAAAGAATTATGTATCTAATTATAAGTTCATGCTGTTACTTACCTAAATAAATAAAAAAATAAATAAATAATAATGTTTCCTTGAGGAACACCGTATTAAATGGGTCTTTAAATCAAAGTATACTTTCTATATTTCAATACAGCATTACACTTTAATAAAAAAACATGATGAATATGGCGGTTAGATTCAATGATATTATATGTAAATAAGGGTCTGTTTGTTTCCGCAGTATTTTTTACCATTATGTAGGTATCATCTGCCCTGATTTCCTCTATATTACCGATTTCGCTGATATTTTATGCAATGTTTTTATAGAAAGAAACTTTGAATGAAAAAAGGCGGGTTGTTTTATTATCTTATTTACCTAGTTAGTATACCTAAATAGTACCGCTACTACAGACACAAGCCGCGATTCGAGTCAGTTAATATAACTGCTACCGCGCTTGGGGCACAGTAAATATACAGCTAAAGCAGTATAGAAAATAGGCCTATTTGTTAAAATAAATACCTTCTCTCCATTGGAGCACTTTAGTTTTTTTAAAAATGAAAAGTTTCTTTTAATTATTAATTAAAACATTTTTTGATCATATAATCGAATGAATTAACTAGTTAATAAAATTATATGTAATCGAATAAATAACAAATAAAAATAGGTAAAAACATCAACATTTCAAGAGGTCTCTATTCTTCGTCACCCATCAATTTATACCTACTTTTCAAATAAATAATTTTATATATTTACTGTGGATAAACGCAAAACGTCTCGTCTTGAGGCAGCACTCGCGACTGACAGCATTGCGAAAATCGCTTAGATTATTGTTGAGGCGTGCGCCTGTCTGAGTGCGTTCGTTTCGAACGTGTGTACGTAGCTTCCATACTGCTTTCGCTATATACACTTCTATTTCACACACGCTTCTATTGCCCTGCAACTACTACTGCACGCGCACGCTCCAGCGCACATACAAGTGCGCCAGCACAGTATACCACACAGTAGCTTCACTATCGAGCTACAAGGCAATGCGGGAAGAGGGTGCGAGGAATGTGGGCAAAAGGGTTCGTCACGACCAACGCGAACAGTAAGCATTAAGGGCAGGTAAAGGCTGCTGACCATTTCAAGCGTTCGGGTATCTGTGTAGGCCTAGTAGCGAAACATCTGGCGACCATCCGAGCCAATTTCAATTTGGTTCTAAGAGAAGCTACTGTCTGGTATACTGTGGCGCCAGCGAGTACGCGTGCGTGAGCACGAGCGTGTGCGTGTGCGTGCACGCGTGTGGATGTGTGTGTGTGTGTGTGTGTATGTGTGAGTGGTAATAAGTAAATTTGTTATACGTTTCTATAATTTAAGCTTGTAGTAATACTGGCCTAATTTAAGCCTGTAGTAAGACCAGTAGTAATACTGCTGTGCATTGTTTTTTATATTTTAATAATGTATTTTTGTATCACAAAATTAGAAGTGTAAGACTAGAAAAATAAGAGTTTGTCTCGCGAACAAACTGTATACCAGTTTGGCAAGATTGTAATATTTAAAAAAATGTATCTTTTTCTATGAATAAATTTATTAAAAAAAAAAAATGTATAATTTTTTTCTGATGGATTAAGCATGCAACATTAAGCAAGCAAGCATTAAGTACGCATTACAGATTTTTGCAATAATGCTAACTCTTCTTCAAATTTTACACTAAAATGTATTATTAACAAAAAAATACGTTCGTGTCCCTTTAATAAATAATGATGCAAATGTCGGTAGAGTTTTCAAAAATATTTGCACGATAGTACGGCACATTAAACAATACAGGTGATCCCCTCGCTATGTAATTTACGGGTACGTACGATTCAAACGATGTGATGTGATGTCAATGTAAGTCCGAGTTGTGTCGGACGGTATTTTTATTTTGTACAGCATGGCTTGATGTAATAGCAGGTTATGACATTGTCCTGTCTTTCGGTAGCGAAACCTGAGAGGGAGGGGGAAACAACATAAAAGTGAATTATTACCAAAGTAATTGGCCATTCTCCCAGCCGCGGCCTACTTTTTCCCGAGTTATCGGGAAAATTTCCACCGCGTTGACATTTTGGGACGCTCCACTCGTTTTCCACAAAACTTTGCTCGCCTGATAACCGGGCAAAAAATCGACCACCGATTGCAGAGATTTTTCTATATAATTGCTCGCATTCATCAACTTCTAATGGACCCTAAAATTGAGGGTTACTGTAATGTGAGGAGCGGCGATAAACGTTTTCCATTACCAATCAAATGTTTCAGTTTCAAACTAATCTGTTTTGAAATCTACTGAAAAGTAACAACGAGGAAAAACTACATTAAAGAAAGCTATGTAAATGATAAATAATATTTTCTGTCTAATTTCTAAAAATCAAGCTAAACAACCACGAAAATAAATCATATTTATCTTTTAAATAGGTAAGATGCAAAAAAAAACATTCTTAACTTCTTATTAATATTATATTAGTTTTAATTTTTTTGTTTTTCTTCATCATCTTAATATAACCACAGAATAAAAAACAGTGTTCCACGACCTGTAATTTACTTTTGGAATGTCTTTTTTTACTTTACTTTTTGCAAGCTTAAAGAGTTAATTCGTGTAATTAATTAATATTACTTTTTTATAGTTGCTATACCTAATATTTGCTAATATTTCCGTGACATTTTTGACTATATTAATCTAAACACAAGGGCGTCCACCTCGTAGAGGTCATTTGTATATAGTCATGCAAAAACATCTGAGTGGCTACTGGGCATATTTTTACAGATTATTAGTGGTCGAGCAAAAAGAAACAATAAAACGTTGTTTATCACACAACACCTTTAATTGTAGCAGAAAAGAAAACACTCTACACAATGGCTGTTTGACAGATCTTATTATTGTGTTCGGATTTAGAACAAAAAAACAACATGAAAACGAAAAACTAATTCAAATCCAATACATATGGATAAATATCATTTTTAGTTTTTGGAAATTAAATTTGTAAAATTTACTGACTTAAAAATTAATTTTAGCAAGGATTTGAGTGAGATTTTTTTTCTGTAAGTACATTTTACTTAAATTTCACCTCAGACAAAAAAAGAAATCTATAATATAAGAATGAGATTACGTGACTTTCTAAAATAAATACGTTATACTTAAATTATACATCCGGAAAAAAGCGAAAACGTGGAAAAGTCTTTATTATAGGGATTTGTTATTATTAGGTAATAGGACGATACTTTACGAGTGTCGGCACCGGCACCGGAGGCATAGCCTTAAAAATAGAAAGAAAATTAATTAAGAGCGATTACGAAAATAGTTGGCTTCTCTAATATGAAATATAAAAATGTTATTTTGGCATCTTAGATTATTATTATGTAAAATGCGTCAATTTGAAAAGCCTTAAATAAACAGTGTGCAAAAAACCCAATATGTATCTGTTTAGCAGCAAGAAAATGGGTAGACGATTACATGAACGTCCTTTTACAGCTATTATGTAATAAACTGGTGATCGTAAGATAAAATAATAATATAATATTAAGACAGTCGATTTCGCCGACCATTGCAGTAGTTTGTAATTACCAAATAACTTCAATATTAGAAACAAAAACAAAACAATTTATCAAATGCGAAATCTACCTTTAAAATCGAGAATAAGTGACTACGAAACAGGTCATTGCTGCATTTGCTGCTACGTAGCTATCTTATAATTACATTATTTTTAAAAATTGTGTATTTAATTCTCGCCATATTTAAATTGAATCTGTTTAAAAATAGTAATCACAGTGCCAAGGACGTCAGACTTAACTTAAGGAGCGATTTCTATAGCGGAAAGGGGTTTCTGCCATTTTTGCTAAAAACTTGGTTTACATAAGACATAATGTATTCTATAATTCTGCAAAAATATGCATACTGATTAATATGGCCTCATGATCTGTAATTGCTTTTATACCAGAAAAAATATTAGATTTTTTATAAAAGAATGTCGAAATTGTTACCTTTATGAGAACTAAAAAAATGGCCAAAGTATTGTTGTTTTAGCTACCTAAAAAAAATGCTAAAAAAAAACGTCATCAGGCCTGTGACGTCATCGCGCGGGTGTAGATGCATGCACGTGATAGTCACGAATTAGCTTAGTGTAGAATTTTAAGTTAGTGTAGTGCGGAATAGTTTAAGTTAGTGTAGCGCGGCATATTAATCAGTAATATTATTTTAATCAAAAATTCATAATAATCAAAAATATTCATGCTTAGCCTAAAGAGGCAATCGCCGTTTCAAAGTCAGACAATCATATATAATTTAAGTGGAAACATTTACTCTAAAATCGAAGTTAGTAAAAAGGTATGTTAAAATAGTATTTTTTTAGTAATCATAGCATATTTTATTAAACACAATGAATAATAATAATAATAATAATAATAATAATAGCCTTTATTAATAATCTTATAAAAACATGGATTTTTGAGTGTAATATAATATTACATTAAAATCAAGCAACATTAAAAGTATTTAAATAACTATATTATATACTTGTCACTGGTATTAAAGATTGTTTTGCTGATGCGTAAAGGCCTCCCCTAAAGCTTGCCACACTTTCCGATTATGGGTCATCCTCATCCAAGTAACTCCTGCAGTTTTTCGAATATCGTCTTCCCATCTAAGACGCTACCTCTCTTTTTTGTTTTGTTTTGTATCGGACACCATTCGTTTACCTCCTTAGCCCATTTTTCTTTGTTGCTTCTAACCATTTGACCTGCCCATCTCCAATTCAGTTTTCTTATGCAGTATGTGACATCATTAAGCTTAGTTGGCTTCCGTATTTTTTCTAGCTTTATTTTGTCATTTAACTTGACGTTGGTCATGCTTCGCTCTATACTGTGTTGACAGGTCTCAAGTTTGCGTATATCTTGTTTTGTAAGGCTCCATGTTTGACACCCATATGTCATGACGGGTAAAATACATGAATCAAATATTTTTTTCTTGGCTTTCTGTGGTATCTGAGGGTTTTTGATGGTATGCATATTCGTTAACATATTCTATTTCAGTATTGTTGACTGTGATAGGGACTTTGTCATGGTTTGTCATTACTTTGGTTTTTGTAGCGTTCATTAAGAGCCCAACTTTATCACTTTTATACAAAAGCGGTTCAAGCATCTCTTGCAGGCTTTTCCGATCTTCGGAAATCAAACTGAGATCGTCTGCACATCTTAGATGGTTTAATTGTATCCCGTTGATGTTTATTCCATATTTGCTCCATTCGAGACGTCTAAATACGTATTCAAAAACTGCTGATTTTTTAAATGTGATATTGGATCTTCCTGTCTGACTCCCCTTTTAATAGAGAAGTGTTCACCTACTCTTTTAGTTCGAATTGTTGCTGTCATGTTCTGGTATATGTTTCTAATCTGTCGTATATATTTCTTTTCAATTCCTTGTGTTTCAAGCGCTTCCCATATTTTTGCGTGTTTTAAAGATCAAACGCTTTACTTTAATCTACAAATGCCAAATAATAAGAAATGCCATATTCATTACATTTTTAAATAACTTGTTTTATGGTATGTATGCGATCGACAGTTGAAAAATCGCTACGGAAAGCTACTTGCTCTTTGGATTGGTTTTCGTCCAGAGTTTTTGATACTCGGTTTAGCAGTACTTAAATATTTTGTATACACTGGACATCAGGCTAATGGGTCTGTAGTTTGCTATATTATCTTTCTTTCCTTTTTAATGGAGAAGTATTATAGTTGAACTGGTCCACTGAACAGGTATATATTCTGTGTCTAGGATCTCCTTTAAATAAGTCTATGATAGTTTATAATGCTATTTCTGATGTTCCTATTAAAAGTTCGTTATATATGTTATCTTCTCCCGGAGCTTTGGCTCGATAGCCTTTGTGACTTGATAGCCTTATTTACTTCCTCTTTCAGTATTCTTGGGATTTCTTCATTAGTATTGTTATCGTTTTCACATACTAAGTAGATAATGATGCTCCTCTAGTGTTCGTTGATAATGCTGCTCCTCTTCTAGTTTTATTTTGTCATTTAACTTGACGTTGATCGTGCTTCGCTCCATACTGTTTTAACATGTCTCAATTTTGCGTATATTTTGTTTTGTAAGGCTCCATGTTTGACACCCATATGTCATGACGGGTAAAATACATGAATCAAACATTTTTTTCTTGGCTTTGTGTGGTATCTGAGGGTTTCTGAGGGTATGTATATTCGTTAACTTATTCTATTTCAGTATTGTTGACTGTGATAGGGACTTTGTCATGGTTTGTCATTATTTTTGTCATTACTTTATCGACTACACTTTAGTTCTTTACCTTTAGTTCTTTAGGAATATAAATTGACGGCTCTATCCCTAGCACCATTTCGAAGCCCTATATGTTTGCAATGGAATTATTAAAATAATTTCAATTCGTTTACGAGGCCTTAATCTTGGTATTATTAGCTGGCTAATAGTTATATCGCTTGTTTATATGCCTGATCACGTTTTTACAATGCAATATTATTCTTATCACTTACATGTTTTTTTGCATTCGCTGGTGGTCACAGGAGTTGGTACACAGATTGAAATTCCAGCAAAAGCAGACAAAACAGTACACAGGATATAATCCTCGTCTTCAAAGGCGACAGCATAGGCGCGCTCGGTAGTCCATAGGTACGCGGGCAGTTATACGACTTCAGAACCTTTGGAAAAAGGTGCCCCCCAACCAGAAACTTTGAGCATGACCTAATTACTATAGTCATCATCATCATCATCATCATCATGTACGCTTTCTATTTCAGCCTATACTCGGAATATCTCATACCGTTTGTGCAGCGGCGATCGGCGGTCTGGGCGCATGGTTCTACCTGACCGAAAAGCAGCTGATCTCCGTCAGTTGGCTTCCGTTGGTGCTGCTGGGAGGATTCGCCATCTTCCATATAGTCATAGTTGATATCACTTACATGACCACTATCGAGCTACTTCCTTTTGAGGTAAGCTGAAGATGCAATCGATTGTAGGTCTGCAAAATATGTATTTAGGAAGTGGGGACAGAACCACCTCTGAGGGAACTGCCACTAAAGAAATAGATTCTAGTTATTGCTGATTTGCGACGCGAACGATTTTTTTGCGAGTCGGTTCTTCTGCAGTAGATAGAGAATTCGGTAATTCCTGTAAGTAAACCTGTAAACAATCTTGCGTTGATGCGGTTATCAATTTTCAGGTTCGAAGTTTCTTTATCCCCGTGGTGTCCTTCGTTGGCTCGACGCTCTCGTTCATTATGTATGTAAATAAAATAAATTGGGCTGGGCTCCCACAACCCTCTGATGAAGGCCATCGGAGTCCACGGCCTCATGTGGGTCTTCGCGGCCATCAACTTCGCCGGCGTCTTCTTCTACACACTCGTCATCCCGGAAACCAGACAGAAGAGTCTCGAGCAGATTAAGCAGGAGCTGCAAAATAGTGCGGACAAGTCGAAAAACGTCATGAAGAATCAAGCCTAATTTAATTTTATTTTATTTTTAATATAATGTACAACATAAATTTTAAAGAAATAAATGCAAATAATGAAATTTTCAACAGATATTAGTTTTTTCCTTATGAGAAAATTACTGAAATGCTGTCATACAAAGAAATTCTTCTTCTAGGGCTAGCATTAATATTTAAAGTACCAGTTATTTTTCCAATGATCAAAAAAATTTATCAGGCCAACATTTTGTAATAAGTACCTATATTCATATTCATATTCATTTTATTAGTATACTGGTATACAAGTCAGATACAGATTGACAAACATCCATACATATTAGCAAACAATCATTTTTTTATTATCGTAAAGAAAAAATAACAATGATAAAAAAAAAAGACAAAAAAAATACAAGAATAATGTAAAAAGAGGAAATACAAGACAAAATGCAAAGAAATCAATAAACACTTTAGCCACCACTACAGATGATTCAAAAAAAAATGTTAAGGTGGGTATCCATTAGGTTCGCGCAGCAACTCTGCTTCGCGTACCTGCAACTGCTTCAGTGGATACGTCTGCGCTCCTGGGGTGTGCAACGTTGCACGCTCCGCGGCGAGCGCTCCGAGCGGTGGCAATAAATGTGCGAACACAAAGTTCGTGTAAAAAGAACACGAAAACACTGTGTTCGTGGACGCGTGCAAAGTGAGACGTTAGTTGGTAAGTCTCGCGCATCACGTTCGGCGTTCAGTACGGCACGGCCCACTCCATCGCTATGGAGTGGGCCGAGGAGAAATCGCACTGCTTGCGGTCGCGTTTGCGCACCGACCGCACCGACCGACGAAAAAACGCAAAAACTGAAGTTGACCGCTGTCGAGAAAATCAATCGCAGACGTCTAATCGTCAATAGCGACTAACGTATATGACAGTGCTGTGTGATCCGATAGATGAGAAATTTAAAAATACATTTTGGCGATGATATGTCCACTCAACGTTCGAATGAAAACTGCGGAGCACTCGTTGTTGCCAAGTTGATGTGTGCGCCGTCTCCATTTAAGCAGTTGCAGATGTGCGGAGCAGAGTTGATGCGCGAACCTAATGGATTCCCACCTTAAGGCTAAATAGTAATAAATTATATACACGTATCACAAATACTCCCTGCCGTTGCCTTCTTTCCCCCACGTTGACATTTCGGCCGCTCCGATCTTTTTTTACAACTTTGCCCGAACTTTGCCCGCCTGGCAACCGGGTAAATAATTAATAGTTTAAAAAAATCTATAAACACGCTTTTGGGCTATGATACGATATTCACATACACACGGCTATGATACGATATTCCATCATGGAATGCCAGTGCCTATCTTCCGGCTTCATCATCAGACCTTGAAACCTAATCGTGGTCAAAGTTCATTCCAAGACTTTTCTAACAAGTCCAAACACAGCTATGATACGATGTTCCATCATGAAGTTCCAGTTCATATCTTCCGACTCCATCATCAGATCAGTTCGACAGTACCATATTATTGTATTGTCATCAGAACTACAAACAGCTGCCAATTTTCATGACGCTACGATCCTTGGAAGATGGTTAAATTAGTTAACTTAGATTCCATTACATAAAAGCGTGTTAAAAATCGACCCTCGAATCAATCAATAATTCCGCTGTCCACAAAAACTAGACCTCAAATAGGTAAGAAAAATTGGTCTTCCGGGAAGCTTACCGGAGTGAAGCTTACTTAGATAAATGGTTCAATTCGGACCATCATTCTGCTTCATGTGGTTACAGAACAAAACCGATAACTTTCGAATTGCTGCATGTAGACTCTCTGCTGTCGACGTTTTACTTTTAATAACGGCAGTGTGCAACCGACATATCCTACCATCTTTTTCGGATTAGCGTTGTATTTTGCATAGTTATTAGTTGATACTATCCAACGCATTTGTTTTTCTACATGAAGGATTTTAATTAGAAGTAACTTGTGTTTTTTTTCATTTCTTATGATTTTTTTTTCTTCAAAAAAATCTTTAGAAAAAAAAACATAAATCTTATCTATTGAAGAAAAGTTTACGCAAAATATCGCCTAATAAACAACATTTGCTATATTTTGCCTACTACTAGATAGCGCACCGTGCGAATAACCTTTTATACTAATAAAAAGTTATAAACATATTTAAAAAATGCCTTTCAATAAAATTTCTATATTTAAGTTGTTTACTTCGTCACACTCATTCACTTACGACAAGGATGTCACTAATTTAAAACTCGTCCTGTAATGTATTGAATAGTAATCAGTGAATAAACAAATAAATAAACAAAAATCTCAAGGTATAACTAAATATTAACCAAAACAATAATAATAATAAAAAAAGTATTTTGTAGTATTTTTGTGGTATTGAAATTGTAATTGTCCAAAAATGATGTAGTATTTTCTTAAATGAGCGGTATTTTTTTTGCGTCGCTTGTATAAGAGATATTCTTACTAAATTTCCACAAAGTGATTTCTGTTCAACAAGGCATCTGTGTACCGAGTTTTCAAGTATCTAACTGCAATATTTCGAAATTAGAGTATGACTAGCGCTCCCTCGTGTGGACCGATTTCAATTAAAATTTTTTTCGACGTTTGCCATGACCGAATGATGCCTGCATGTTGCATTTCAGCTCAATCCGATGAAGCTTTTAGGCGCGATTGTGCCGGGAAACACACATACACACAAGCACACAGACTCTAGGACAGACATCAATCTGTAAATGGTCCTTATCATCTCAGGGGGTGTCAAAATGGATATTTTCCTCTTTATCTCGAGTTTTTAGCGCGTCCCTAGTGCCGTGAAAGTAAAATGAGTTTTTCGTCGGAGACACCAAGAGAATTCAACTACCAATAAACACCTACTGTTGGGGACTGAACTAAATGTAAGCGAAGGCTGAGGTGCGGGGACCGGCGTTCGTAGAACACGCGTTCTTTCGTTAATAGCGTACATATATATGTAATGGGCCCTTGCTGAGTTGGCCACGAAGACCCATTCTGTTCAGGGTTGGTCACACTCACGGGTCAACACCTATCCGGCGGCCTCCACGCATGAAGTGCGAGCCCGGGTAGGACTCTGGCCTTAGGGCTAGTTTCCCCTAGGAATCAACCTTCTGGCACCTCTGCGCACCGTGCGGCGTAAGCCAATCGACTATGCACTCTGACTAACAGTCGGGGTAGTCTGGAAGCAGTACTGTTTCCTATAGAGCGTTGTTGTGGGCCTTACGGCGACTGCTCTTGAAACGACCATCGGCTACCCGATCCTGGGTGAACAGCCGGGCAAAGGATGCCGTGGTCCGCGATAGATTCGGTATACACAGTTTCACCGCTTCGTAAGGGAGAGGACCGCGCAAGCGACCTCGAACTCGTAACCAATCGAGAGACCAGAGTAATCTGGTCGCAATTGGAAGTAAGGGTGTGAGTGTAAGCCCGCTAGGTAACACTCCTGGCTATCTCGCGGTTAAGGCGTTGGCCTCTTACGGGCATGTGGCGAAGCTTGACGGTGGATTGTTTTGTCCAAGTCTTCTGCGTTCACTACACGGGAGAGAGAACGACTAATTGTTAAAACTTCCTGAGGTGACGGGTTCGCCCGTTGTAGTTGACAACTTTATATATATATATATATATATATATATATATATATATATATATATATATATATATATATATATATATATATATATATATATATATATATATATATATATATATATATATATATATACATATACATATACATATACATATACATATACATATATATATATATATATATATATATATATATATATATATATATATATATATATATATATATATATATATATATATATATATATATATATATATATATATATATATATATATATATATATATATATATATATATATATATATATATATATATATATATATATATATATATATATATATATATATATATATATATATATATATATATATATATATATATATATATATATATATATATATATATATATATATATATATATATATATATATATATATATATATATATATATATATATATATATATATATATATACATATATATATATATATATATATATATATATATATATATATATATATATATATATATATATATATATATATATATATATATATATATATATATATATATATATATATACATATACCTATTACTGTCGAGTAGCACCGGGCGATTGATGCAACAGTATTAATTTCTGTGGTTTGGAGACCGAACGCTGGTTCCCGGACCTCCGCCACAGATTACATTTAGATCAGTCCCCAAATGTAACTTTAATCGCAAAAATCAAGGCTATAAATCCATTGAGGAATAGCAAAAAAAACAACCACCAAGGAATATAAATCAAGCCACGCAAGTATTTTTTGTTTTACTTCGTTATCTTTATATGACATCGGAAAAAACAGTATTCCTAATCTAAAGGGTTTTCTAGACGATCAACCATGCTTGTCAAGCATCGCGTCCCGGGCTGGGATAGGATCGTAAACCGCATGAAATATGCAAATATTTAAAAAAAATATTTACGAAAAATGCCTAATTGTGTAATTTTATACCAGGGAGTCAATCATTTATCAATTAATTACGTATAATTAACGTGACTCCCTGGTAAAACCTGCAAAATTAGGCATTTTTTGTAAATATTACAAAAAATATTTGCATATTTTTTGCGGTTTACGATCCCCTCCCTGCCCGCGACGCGAAGCTTGTCAAGCACGCTTGATCGTCTAGAGAGCCCCTTATAATTAAATTTATGAACGTCATTTAATATTATAGTTTTTGCGTGAGCAAAATGTCGATTAGTGTGAATATTTATTTTATTTATAGGTGCTATACCTAATTAACATTATTTTTAGACATTTCCGTAATATTTTTGGATATAATTAATGCACAAGGAACCTTCTAGAGGTCATTTGTACATAGCCATGCAAAACCATTTATTTTATTTCTTTTTTCATTCTGCGATTTTAACGACAAGTGTTTTAAATACGAAAATATTAGCTCCTTACCTTGATTGCCGTTTTTTCACACTGGCAAATTTAAACTTTAATGACTTCGGTTTGAGTTAAAATTTCCAATTCAAACAAATTTTAACCCCTGAAGGATCATGGGACATACGCATCTTATAACTTCAATAATAATTTAATAAATTATTGAAAAAGAATACTTTAAAAAAAATGTCCTTGTTATAAGGACATCAGAATGTTGATGCTAGCAAAAATAAAATATTATTTAAAAATACAACGTATTTTTTAAAAATATCCTAAATGACCAATTGATTGTTTCCTTTTGGTACGTTTTTTTGTACATATTCTTTGTGGTTTTGCGGCAGCCAAAACAGTATACTTTGCGTATTTTAACTCATTAATGATTTATGGACTACTCTTTTGGGGAAATGCTGAAACCAGTACAAGAATCTTTCTTTTGCAAAAGAGAGCACTGCGCAGCATGTATCAGGTAACGACTAGGACCTCATGGAAAGAATATTTCAGCAAGGCAAGGGTAATGACTATGTATTCGGCGTTCATATACCGGTGTTTAATGTATGCTAGACAGCACCTAGCAGAAACATCAATTAATGCAGACATTCACTCGCATCATACCCGCGGTAGCTCCCTTTTATGCGTACCCCGAATACGACTGGCAAAAGTACAGAAAAGCTACTTGTACCTTAGCATTAAATTACATCTACAAAATTTAAACAGCTGGAGGACATAAAATTAAAAAAATACATCAAGGAGATGCTGATAGGCCACCCTTTCTATAATCTGGCCGAATTTGAGGGCCATGATTTTTCTAATATTGTAACCATTTAAATTACTTAAAAAAGTAGTGCCTTATTGTCCGACTATTTTAAATGGTCTTATATCTGTACCTTTTGTTTAAAATGCATAACGTAGATTTAATTGGATTATTTAACATTTTACTGACAATTTGAATTTAACGATGAATAATTTTACTACATATCTTTTCGAATTACTAACTACTTCAAATATTAGGCTTCTATTTTGATTATTTATATTTATAGTTTGACAATCTAGTAGTTAATTCTTGACTACCTATATATGTTCAGTAAAGTAGTAACGAAACTTACTACCTAACCCAATTATTTTGACACGTCCAAGAGCGGTCTTTAGCCGTCAATTGGACACAACGAAAATGTAATGTAATGAGGTGACCTTTAGGTACTGATGGATAGTTTCGTATATTAAAAATAGGTCATGTTATGTCACAATTTGAATTGATACCTTCTGGTATCCAACAAGGATCACACTTAGGACCTATACTTTTTATTCTGTACGTTAGCGATACCGGTGCATGCTTCAAACATTCAAAATTCCTGATGTATGCAGATGACTAAAAGATGTATACGATGATTAAATCTGAAAACGATTGTGTTCTCCTCCAGAAGGATCTAGACTCTTTGAAAATATATTGAAACAAAAATAGGATACAAATGAATGTAGCAAAATGTTTCCACATAAGCTTTACGCGAAATAGAAACAAAATTAACTACTCATTCCTATCGCGACGTGCACTTCTATTGCGACCTGGGTGTAGTTTTAGTCGGGCACATATTACAGCTATTGCCGAAAAATTTAGTAAAATGCTTGGCTTGGCTTGGCTTCATAATTCGCGCATCGAAACCATTCACCGATCCATTAATATTGAAGGTATTATACAATGCGATTATTCGATATCACCTTGAGTTTTATTCTCCAATATGGTCTCCCTATTATTAGGTCTATATTAGCAGATTAGTTAGCAGAAAGTTATTGTAATACTACAAATTTCAAGACGATAACTTATTGTAATACTACTAATGAGGTGGCCTTACTATTTAAAATAAATTTGCTATTATGTATATCGGCGCAACTTGAATGATGCTCTGTGCCTCTATACAATAATGAATGGCATATTCGTTTGCTCTGACCTGGTGGGCGAGATCAATATTATAGCCCCAATAAGGATCACACGCCAATTGGACCTGTTTCGATTGCCGCGTTTTAAAACTAATGCATCAAGAAATGGAGTACTCACATGCTGCTGTGATCTTTATAATACCCATTTAAAAGGTATTGATATGTTTAATAGTTCCATAATCACTTACAAATACTCCGTAAATCAAACCCTAATCGATACAATAAGCTGACTATTCGTTTTTAGCTATTTTTATTGATTAATTATTATTATTATTATTATATTTTATATACGCCATTAGTAATATCATACACGCTCACACTCCACTCTTACCTACACGCTCAACACACTCCCACAAACACACACACACACACCCTGAATACTAGACTCTTATGTAGTTCTAAAATTGAAGGTACATTAGTTTTATTAAGTAGTTTTTTTTAAAAATAACGTAATTTATGTAATTTTATTGAAATCCGTAACCGGTTTTATTTGTTGTAAATCTGCATACATTTAAAAAAATATTATTTCTGTAATACTGTGTGATTTTTCAATAAAAAAATTAATTAAATTGAATTAAGTTAGTGACCCGGATTCATTGCTTTTGAGTGTAATTTGTAACTTTTATAAAGTAATTTAAAAGGCGTTGCAAAATAGTTTGTAAGAAGGAGACCTAGAAGAAAATTTGTTTCCATTTTGAAGTGTTGATGTCCGTCAGGGGACAATATTAAGGGGACAGTCTCCGAGGCCCAATGGGGTTTCGGTCATGTTTACATAAAACTTCGTTTACACAGAATATTCGCATTATAAAATTCTGAGAAAAAAACATGAAAATTAATGAAGCGTGGCTTGATGATTAGTTTGGTGAATTTTTGAGAATTTCAGAATGCATATTTTCTGTGTAAAATTAAGTGAAAATTTTTGAAACCATTGGTACCCAGATACTTCCCCGGTGACCTTAAGGCGAACATCTTTAATAAATCATTTGCACGTATTATAATATCGAAGTACATTCTATTGTCATCTGGCTCTATTATATATGTCAGGTATTAAGCCCTTAAAAATATAAAAACAAATAAATGGTTTGTTCATAGCGGTTCTAAACTGGATCGAAGTTCTTCATTATGGATATGAAGTATATATTTATTTTATGCTTATAGTGACAATCAACCACATCAGTCAACATGTCGACACCTTATTTATTTATTAATCATTGGAATATACATAGTTTCCAGAAAGCGTAAAACAAAACATAGAATATGTACGATTATCATAACGCACAATGGGTCCGATTGCGTTTCATTGTGAACTAAAACTGAAATTAGTCAAAGCGAACGAGATAGAGCAATACGTTAGAAAGGAATATGTAACGTACGATCGTCGATAAAAACTACCTGTCGAACTCATACTCGTCTGAATAAATTTGAACACATTTCGTGCGGTGTTAGATTCAGACGCGTTATCTTTGTTGGGTAGTTTTTATGCGAAAAGGTGACAACCGTTTATTTCACATTTCGCTCTAACGTATTGCTCTATCTCGTTCGCTCGAACTAATTTCAGTTTTAGTTCACAAAGAAATGCAATCGGGCCCAATATGTACCTACATATAATATATAAATATATATAACATATATAAAAAAATAAATTTTACTTTAATTGGTTTATCCACAGCATGTTGTATCAAGCTTATATGTGATAATCTATCCTATGCCACCCAACTAAGTGATAACTTGTTTCAGGGCAAGCATTTTAAACATATTAATAAAAAGGCCAAAAGCAATAAAATAGTTTAAACTAAGCCAAAAACTAGTTTATAAAGATAAAAGTTTGAGTTGACTAGCAAAAAAAACCTTTTTAATGGCAACTATAAATAAAATGAAAAATATAATAACATTTAACAGAAAACACAAAAATAAGAAATATTAAAATTATTGATTGAAGTTGTAATAATTTAAAAGTCACAAAAAAAAATTAATCTCAAAAATGTAGACAAATAAAGCGAGATAGTGGATAGTTCTTTGTATATTCGCGACGTTCAAGGCCCAAGCATCCGTGAAACCAGTTTTTATATTATATATTGAGATATTCGTACTGTATTTATGACTAGATAAATATCAGCTGTTATATATAGTTATTTTATGTAACGAGCTGACAATTCAATCACATTTTATAAGTTATTTTCAATCTTATCCCGTCGCGAATGCGAGGTGAATTAATTAAAAAGCATAAAATTATACTTCATTTAAAATATGATGTAATTATCATGTTTTATATGAAGTATAATTTTATGCTATGACACGTCGACTGAGGGCCACTCAGTGAACACAAGATTTTTAAATTTAATTATAACTAGACCAACGCTCGCGCCTTCGGCGCGTTTTCGGACTGTTGGCGTGGAAGCCATCGGTAGGGTCACCCCAAAACTTTCTGGGCAAGTAGACAAGCCCCCTCGCTCCCCGCGCAATAAACCCTTTGCCCCCTCCCCGCCAACCACCTTACTCCTCGTCCCGCGCTCCCTCCCCAATCCCAACACCCCCTCCCAATAATGAAGTGTTCGATTGAAATTGCGAATGGATTTCCAAGATTTCTGTAGTCTTTTGGTAGTATTGTCGTGGTTATTTAGTAGTATTATTTATTTATTTATTTTTTATTTTTATTTTATTTTTATTTTTCAGAAAACTTACAGCGTTTTATACTTAATACTAACACATAATATATACATCTAAGGCCAATTAAAAGTTTTCACAATTAAATTAAATCTATTGTTACAGCGCAATGAGCAATGAAACAAATGCAGGTTTAAGTAAGGGGAAAGGGATAGGGAAGCCATATTATGAGTTATGTAGATGTATGATATATGACGATATATAACGTACATACATATATACATACATACGCGTGCACAAACAATAAATTAATATAAATAATACGATACGGTAATAATAAAATGTAAAAATATAGTTAATATAAATATATATATATATATATATATATATATATATATATATATATATATATATATATATATATATATATATATATATATATATATATATATATATATATATATATATATATATATATATATATATATATATATATATATATATATATATATATATATATATATATATATATATATATGATAGCGAGCCCAGCAATGGTATATCGTCCTTTTAAAGAGTGGATATATTCGAATTTCAAATCGAACTTTCGGTATGTCATTCCGCATTTAAGAGACGATTCATTGTGATTTTTTTCATCGTTTTTGCTTTAATTTGTCTTTAATAAAGACATTTTATTTTGGTTTGCAAAAGGATACGCTTTGTTCTTGAGATGTGGATGAAGGGCGATCGTTCGCTAGCGATAAAGGGATCCCATTAAACCTACATTGCACTGTCGAAAGTAGTGCTCATCCAGGCATACATCTCATTTAAAATAAGCATTTCCCAATCCAGTCCGGGAAAACCTTCCAGCTATGTAAGTGGCTTTGATTATTTTGATTTTTTCATCAAAGTGTCATCCTTTAAACGAATTCTTAAAAAAGAAAAGAAAGAAAAAAAGTATGGTTTAAGCCGATTTTCAAAGGATTTTATAGAATGTGGAAGTAACGAAGCTTTATTACCTATATTTATCTGTTTAGTAGCAAGACTACATTTATTTATCTGTTTGGTAAATGATTACATGAACGTCC
>OX155967.1:15973823-15988823 GCA_944548615.1 Micropterix aruncella
ATATTATATATATATTATATATATATATATATATATATATAAATATATATATATATATAATATGTATATATTTATATATATATATATATATATATATATATATATATATATATATATATATATATATATATATATATATATATATATATATATATATATATATATATATATATATATATATATATATATATATATATATATATATATATATATATATAATATATATATATATATATATATATGTATATATATATAATATATATATATATATATGTATATATATATATATATATATATATGATTGGTTTTTTGTAAAATCTTTTTTTAAAGAATTCGTTTAAGGATGACACTTTGATGAAAAAAATAAAATAATAAAAGCCACTTACATAGCTGGAAGGTTTTCCCGGACTGGACTGGGAAGTGCTTATTGTTTAAACGAGATGTATTTTTGGATGAGTACCACTTTCGACGGTACACTGTAGGTTTAATGGGATCCCTTTATCGCTAGCGAACGATAGCCCTTCATCCACATCTCAAAAACAAAGCGTATCCTTTTGCAAACCAAAATAAAATGTCTTTATTAAAGACAAATTTAAGCAAAAACAATGAAAAAAATCACAATCAATCGTCTCTTAAATGCGGAATGACATTTCGAAAATTCGATTTGAAATTCGAATATATCCACTCTTTAAAAGGACGATATACGATTGCAGGGCTCTCGCTATCAGCCAGCTATTAAATGAAAATAAAAATAAAATACTTCATTTGCTCGTTCCCAAGAAAAAAGATATAAATCGTAATTTCTGGTCGAGAAGTTTATACTTAAGGCTATATGATATTTACAAGAGTTCAAAACATAAGATAAAATTGTATAATAATGTTAATATTTGATTGGTTTTTTGTAAAATCTTTTTTTAAAGAATTCGTTTAAAGGATGACACTTTGATGAAAAAAATAAAATAATAAAAGCCACTTACATAGCTGGAAGGTTTTCCCGGACTGGACTGGGAAATGCTTATTGTTTAAACGAGATGTATTTTTGCGATGAGTACCACTTTCGACGGTTATATATATATAATATATATATATATATATATATATAATATATATATATATATATATATATATATATATATTATATATATATATATATATATATATATATATATATATATATATATATATATATATATACTTATATATATAATAATATATGTATACATATACATATATATATATGTATACATATATATATATATATATATATATATATATATATATATATTATATATATATATATATATATATATATATATATATATATATATATATATATATATATATATATATATATATATATATATATATATATATATATATATATATATATATATATATATATATATATATATATATATATATATATATATATATTTATTTATATATATATATATATATATATATATATATATATATATATATATATATATATATATATATATATATATATATATATATATATATATATATATATATATATATATATATATATATATATATATATATATATATATATATATATATATATATATATATATATATATATATATATATACCTTCTGTGTAAAAGGGTCCTTTTCCGTTAACAATAGTGCAGTAGTACACAAGGTCTTGATAGTAATCACAGTTTAAATATATCATCATTTTGACAAATGCACATTAGTACCGAAATGTATGCTTGAGTGTAATAATTTGGCCACCCTTTGGTATGTGTTTTTCTGTTGTTTAAAGGAAGTACATATTAGGTAAGCTTTTATTATTCGATAGTATAATGTGTAGAACTGATACCAGTGTCCATACATTTTTGCCCATCATCCTTTGTCGAGATATACAAGTCGAGAAATATTTTTTCATAAAATTACCTATGTCAAAACATATATTAAATTTATTAATAGAAAAAGTTAAAGTATTATATAATTCCGTTACAATAGTAACAGGGTCTTTTTCCGTTACAATTGTACAGTAGTACACGGGGTCTTGTAAGTAATCACAGTTTAAATATATCATCATTTTGACAAATGCACATTAGTACCTCTGTTGTTTAAAGGAAGTACATATTAGGAAAGCTTTTATTATTCTATAGTATAATGTATAGAACTGATACCAGTGTCCATACATTTTTGCCCATCATCCTTTGTCGATAATTCCTATGTAAGAAGTCAGTTGGAATTTGCATCAGTCGTCTGGAATCCCCAATATTTGACTTACATATCGCGTATCGAATCGATACAAAAAAGATTTGTGAAGCGATTAAATTTCACTTCTTTCACTAGGCCCAGCTCCTATGAGGAATCCAATTTAATGTCATTGGAGAGCCGTAGAGTCTTGATCGATGCCGTATTCTTGCATGGGTTGGTAAATAATTCCATCGATGCGAACGCGATTTTGGAGCGCATTGAATTTTTTGTTCCTCCCCGCCCTGTTCGATCGTATCGACTATTTCATCTCCCTGTGGTGAAAACCAACGCATCTCAAAATGCATTTCTATACAGAGCGTGTCATAGATATAATACAGACTTTTTAAGTGTGGACATATTACACTCATCAAAAACCTCTTATAAGAAGTCAATAAAAAAAAATCTAGAGTCTATCTAGATGATCAAAAAACATTTATAGATATTATATTTCATTTAATTTAGTTCAAGGACATAATTTTATCTCAAGTATATTCATTATAATAACTATATATCATACCTAAAATTAAATATAAAAATATTTATATACATACATAATATATTTTTATCTATTTTGTCTCTCTCTTTCACCTCACTTCCCATCCTGATTCTCAAGCGGAAACAATATAAAATTATATTGCGTTCATTTTGTATACTTTATAATCGGAATCACATTAATGGATTTTTGTCACTTTTAAATAGGTTTTTATTGCATTGTATGTAGTTCTGTTTGGTTCCAGAATAAAACAAAATAAAAATAAAATAAAAAATAATAATTTGGCCACCCTTTGGTATGTGTTTTTCTGTTGTTTAAAGGAAGTACATATTAGGAAAGCTTTTATTATTCACAGCATCCTTAGCACAATTCGCTTTGAGTTCATCATTGGGATGGATGTCGCCGATGGCCGTATTCCTACAGACAGAGAACTCTCCAATGGGATATTCAATGAGCCCAGATACCGTGTTCTGGGCGACGTCCAGCTTCAGCCTCGGAAGCATAGCATCAATGTTCGTCTGCGGGTTCATACTACAAGTGTACGGTAGGAAGCCAGCAAGTATCATCACCTGCGTACCCATGGCCGTGAGCATTCACTTAATAATATTTCAAAGTCGTTTCCTTCGTGGTGTCTGTGTGTGCGAGCGTCGGCGTCCATCGAAATGAAATCCCGCAATTTGATTGAACGTTACTGCGTTCTTTATTTATTAAGGTATTTACAAATATGTGTCGTTGTGAAGACGTCGAATGTGTTACAAGAAATGAATACAATAGCATTCGATTATAACAGCCCACTATGATATCGCTGCTGCACCCAGGGTTGGCTCCGGACAGAGCATTTAAATAAAAGCCTAATTTTAAAAATGTGTTTTTACAATTAAAATATTTTATTTTTTATTTTCAGATATCATGGATAATTGTGATGTCCTATCTAAGCGAGTGGTCGTTAATCCTGTCAAGGATACTGGCTGGAATGACATGCAGTTGTGTTTATATGACAGTAAGTTGAAAACTCGGTCAATGGCGGTTAAATTTCATTTTTGGCGTAATTAGCCTGAAATACCTTGTAGTTGCGGTAGCGATCGACAGAGGCATTATCAATACGCCTAATTTGACAACATAATGGGCGGTGGCACTGTCATCACAGATACTACGCATCCAGGCCCCGATTGGCCGATATCGGCCACAACACGATTCAGCGTGACGGCCCCGTTTTAATTTTGTTTTTATTTAATTTGTTTTATTTTATTATGTTTTATTATGTTAATATGTTTTATTTTAATTATGGGTACAGTGGTTTGGCAGTAATTAATGTTTTGGCGAGACAGTGTCGGAATTCAGTTTTTTTACTAATTTTTACTAAAATATTTTGGGACAGCAACTTGTCAATCGGCTGAGGGGCCGAGGCCTGAAGGGTTAAAGCTCGCCTTTTCTTAAGAATAAAGAGTTTTATTATTATTATTAACAATATTCGTTACTTAAGTATTGGGAGGTTGTAGGTCGACGATATCTATGAAAATCGTCAGAAATATAGTGTAAGTGGGCGCAAGCCGGCGTCTGTCATCCATTGTGCCAGTCAATCTGTATTAAATATTTCTTCGTTTTTTTCCGGAATCTGTCATAATTTTGAATATTTTAAAATGTTTTCTGGTAATTTATTATAAAAATTGAAGCTTATGTACGGAGTAGTACCCTAGAATTCTGCAGTTGATAAGAGATTGCCTGAATGTATAGGGATTTATTCCTCGTATCATGGTAATGTATGTTAGTTAGCGTGCGTTACATAACTATTTTTGAATATATGAGTATATGCCGACATTCATTGAGTATAACACCTAAACATTCATGAATATATGAGTATAAGCCGACAACTGTGACAGTACGTTTTGTTTTAAATAGGGGTTACACGATTCTCTCTGTCATATACCTCTGATTTGTCTCCCCGCCCTTTTTATGCAGTATAAACATATCGGTTATATTTACGGCATTGCCCCACCATAATATACCATATCTCAAATAAGATTCTGCCAATGCATAGTACGCTCCAGCAACTTTTTCCCTTATAATGTTTCTTATTTCAGATATGGCATAGCAGGCGGAAGATAGATTGGATTTGACCTGGTCCTTGTGTACTTTCCAAGACATATTCTCGTCTATATAAATACCTAGGAATCTAGTAGACTCTACTTTTTCTATAGGGAAACTAAGTTGTAGGTTAATTGGTTTTTCTTTTTATTATTAACTGCTTCACTTGAACTGTGTAAAGTTTTAGCAAACCTATATTATATTTGCAAAAATAAATTGAGAGACCAACTTCCCGCAGCGTGTACCTAGAACCAAGCCCGTCTATTGACTGCATATAGTGTGACACGCCATCGGGGCCTATTATGGATTTAGGGCCATCGGGGCCTATTAACTCCTCGTCAGCGAGCTTCGGATACTCGAATCGTATGACTCCGTATTTTTTTATTTTGTTTATTTGTTGGTGGGGCTTTTCTAAGGTCTTTATGAGCCTTGTAACACTGCGGCCATTGCTGATCTATTGTGTTCTCCACCTACTATAGTTCTGCGCGAAGCCTCCTGTCATTTAAGAACCGCAACAGGCTTTTGGTGCCAGATTGTTTTACCTCCTCAGGTTGGAGGTAGTGACCACCCAAGTGGGTGTATCTTTTACGCATCAGCGGGCTACACTCGCACGTAAGGTGCAAAAGAGTTTCCTCTGCCCTTTGGCAGGACCTGCACATTTTCGTGTCTCGGAGCTTGAGGTTGTACATGTGTTTGTTCAGACCACAATGCCCCGTGAACGCCCTCACCAGTATGCGTAAATTGTTCCAATTTATCGATAAGGCCTCACGGGCCGTCTTAGGGTCGTAAGCCTTAATTAGCGCTCTGGATTGATTCAACACTGGCGTGTTGTTCCAGTGGTTGACGCACTGTTCTAAACATATTTGTTTGAGCATTACGTTTGCAAGGCTTTTTGGTAGGCCACCGCAAGGTTCAGGGCCGTATAACGTTCATTTTGCTCTCATCTTAGCAAGTTCGTCGGCTTTTTCATTTCCCTCGATTTCTGCGTGGCCGGGAACTCATCTCAGAATTACCCTGTTCTTTTCGCCCAGGGAATTCAGTAGTGATACACAGTTTTGCACTAGCTTTGAATTAATGGTATTCGAGGCTAGTGCCGTAAGAGCTGCCTTGCTATCCGATTAGATATAGATACGGTGGTTGGCGTAGTTATTATGGAGGTTGATATCCGCACATTCAATAATGGCGTATACCTCCGCTTGGAATATGGAGGCGTATTTCCCGAAGTTTACGCTTCTTTCGAAGTTTAGTTGCTAGTCCATATATACAGCAGCCTACGTCCAGTCCCGATTTGGACCCATCAGTATAACATTTAAGTCTACCAGCCTCCCAGTGCAGTTGGCTATTTAGCCAGTCGTCTCTGGGCGGCATTTCCACTGTAAAAAGTTTTCCAAAGTTTAGGAGTGGAAGCATGGTGCCTGATACCATGTTGAGGGTTGGAGTTTCACTGACTGAGTCAAGAACTGATCTTAGTGCTTGGGAGATCCAGTTTACCTTCTCCCGGGCAGACAGGTTGCCTTTCGCTACTTCTTGCAAGTGAATGTGTAGGGGCGGTAAGTTCAGCAGTGCATCTAGAGCTGCTCCAGGAGTGAAGGACATTACGCCAGTTGTCATGAGGCACGCCGTCCTTTAGATATTGTTTAGTTTGGTAATTTCAGTTTTCTCGTTGTCTTTGTTGCACCATACCACCGAGGCGTACGTAATTATCGGCCTCACAATGGAAGTGTATAGCCAGTGGGAGATCTTGGGTAAAGTCCCCAATCTTCCCCTGCCAGTCTTCTGCTTATAGCCAAAGCACTTTTAGCTTTTTGATTTGATTTGTCTAGGTGGCTATTCCAGGTGAGTCTCTGGTCGAGCGTGACTCCCAGATACTTTACTTCCTTGGAGAAAGGAATCTGCCTGTGGTTTACAATTGGCATTTTTAGTCCACCTAGTTGACGTTTGTTGGTAAATGGGACGAGGACGGTCTTATCGGCGGTGACCGATAATTCGTTCCCTCTGCACCAAATGCCAACCATTGTTAATGCTTTTTGCATCACGTGTGAGGTCGTGTTTTGGCAGAAACTCTGGATAATGACTACTAGGCCATCAGTATAGCCCTGTGTGTCTATCCTGGCCTCTGCCATCCTATGCCGGAGTTGATCTATTGCAAGAGTCCATAGTAGGGGCGAGAGTACGCCTCCCTGCGGACAGCCTCTTGTGGTGGTGACTTCAAGGTTTGTTCCGTAAAGAGCTACCTTGGCCGTGCGGTTTGAGAGCATCGCTGTCACCCATCCGGTTGTGGTGGAGTCAACTTATTTTGACTCTAGCCCCTTCACCAGTGATTTAATTGGGGTTTTGTCGAAGGCGTCCTCAATGTCTAAAAATGCGCTAATGCGGATTGTGTCTTCCAACGCCTTTTCCATTCTGTCTATAATGTAGAGCAGAGCGGTTTTCGTGGATTTGCCTCTGCGGTAGGCGAGTTGGTTACAGCTAATAAGGTTGACCGTTAGGATTTTTTCCCTGATATAGCTATCCAGTATCTTTTCCATCGTAGAAAGGATGTGAGGCTAATTGGCCTGAAGGATTTTGACAGTGCGTAATCCTTCCTGTTGGTTGATTGGAAGTTGGTTGAGTGGAAGATATTGTAATGTAACAATAAGTCCGCCATTATACCTTATTTTTTATTGTGCAATAGAGAGATTTTCATTCATTCATTCATTCATTTCTTCCTGCCAGGCTTAGGTATGAATAGCACGTTGACCTTGGTCTATTCTTCTGGTATATGTCCCCAGGCATACCTTGCTCTGATGATGGGGTTCGAATATCAATACCCTGTAGCAAAAGCACAGGCATGATTCCATCGTCCCCGCGTGATTTGCATGGTTTGAAGGATTTTACGACCCATTTAACTTGATTGGGCTTTATGATTCTAGCAGCCCTACTCCAGTCCTCGTTTCGAGGTCTGTATGGACTAGTGACGGCGTTGCTAGTTGTCACAGCACCTGGGAAGTGGGTCGATATTAGTACCTCCAAGGTTTCATTTTCATTGGTTGTAAAGGTTCCGTTTGGCTTTTTCAGAAGACCAATTTGGTTAGGTTTGTCCTTTGCGAGCTATTTAGGCACTCTGGCTCCTTGAGCTGTTTCCACTATGTCCTCACAGAAACTTTTCCATGTTGCTCTTTTGGCTCTCTTAATTTCTTTGTTGTACTCAGTTAAAGCTTTTTTGTATTCCTCCCAGTTGAGAGTTTGTTTAGGCTTATTGAATAGTTTCCGGGGTTTCTTAGTTAGTTTATCCAACTTCGGATTCCACCATGGAACTTTTCTTTTGGAGGTCTTTGTCTTGAGCGGGCAGCTTTCATCGTAGAAGTTTATAATGCCTTTTGTGGTAGTCGCCACAGCCAACTCTAGACTCTCGCATGTTTTTATGTTTTTTTGTATTGTTTCAAGGTTAAGCCTTAGTGTGGTACGGTAGGCGTCCCAGTCAGTGGCATTCGGGTTCCTGAGAGTTGTGGTTTGACAGTCTACAGTGTTAAGTAGTTTGAAAGTATGTCTCCGTATTTAAAGAAGATTTGTCTTTCAGGCATTTACATACATCGCTGAAATTTCGGAAGCGTCCCACAGAGGAATATTGGGTTCGATATTGTACGTATCGTATACCGTGGGTTTGGTAATAGGGTACACGGTGGGTGGGTACCTGGATCACCGCCTAGCCGGAGGTTTATTGCTACTTGTTTCCTTAGGACACATCCTGGCATTTATCCTACTTCCGGAGACACCAGCATTTCTCGTTAAACAGGGACGAATTGAGGTAAGGTTATTCTAGATGTTTCATTTATATTTTTATTTATTTTCAAATAGAAATCAACAGATTTTATTCAAATAGAAATCGACTAAAAACAATATATTTTATGTTAATTTATTGACATTTGGAGATTTAGACATTTATACAACTATTTACTTGATATTTGAATAGTTAGTGAATCCTATGACAATCGGGATGAAATAGTGATTTTAGCAATACCACATACTTCCAAATTAGTTCGAGGGTCTTGAAACTATGGTGAAATAAAGATACGGAAAACATACATAGATAAACCTTAAACACATAATGTCGTTTTTCGTTAGGCAGTCGTGTAAGAAGTGACGCAAAGTATGTCGCTTCATGAAGACGAAATTTGGTGAAGTATATGCTACCGTAGTTTACATAAACAAGACAGAATTATTTTTCCCAACTCATCTCTTGACACAATAATTCTTTTGGATTCAACTGGCAGTGCCAATAAATCGTAATATAACCATGTCCCGTGCTACACTATCAACATAATATTCCTTCGAAGCTAATCTATACTTAATATTATAAAGAGGTAAAGTTTGTGAGTTTGTGAGGTTGTAGGGAGTAATCTCTGGATCTACTGAACTGATTTTGAAAATTCTTTTACTAATAGAAAGCCACGTTATTTGTCAGTATCATAGGCTATATATTTTTCCGAAAAATGAAAAGACTTTTTCGTTATAGTCGGATTTGCAAAGTAGGTCGAAGAAAAATCGGTCGAAGGAAAATGTTTCTTTCGAACGCTGCCTTAACGATGAGAGATATATGATTGAGTTCTAGAGAAAAGTTGTAGGACTTGATAGGGCCTACAAAAAGTCAATGACAGCATGTGTCTAAATTTTACATTTAAGTCACAAAAAATAGTTTTTTATATTAAAAAAATAATTTTAATCGTTAGGTCATGTTTATTAGTCATAGATATTATTAACAATTAAGAATTCTTAACAAAATAAGTAAAATTATCGTCTTATGTAAGTGTTTAAAACAAAAGACTTTTCCCTTTTACTGCATATAATTTCCCTTTTACTGCATAAATGGTTAAAGAGATAATACATAGGTATGGAACCGCGAACGTATCTCGCGTTGGAACTCTTAAAAGACAATATATTTTGGTACCAAATAATAACATTACATCTAATATGCCGAATTGGCATGCAAATACATACATACATATGCAGTAAAAATATAACCCTCCTTTTGGCAGTCAGGAAATAAATCTTAGCAGTACTAACCGAACCACACTCATAATTTCATCACAAGTAAAAATGTTTACCCCCCAACGAAGTGGGCACGGGTCAGCTAGTAAAATATAATGCAAACACACCGATCGTTAACTTGGTAAGTACCTAACCGATTAGGACTATTAATTAAGGTAACTGTAACATTTAGATTTCGAAGCGGTGATTGGAGTTTAGTGTTTTGTTAAGTCCACCACAAAATCATTAGTAATTAGTACGTATTCTGAATAATTTCACTGAAATACACATCTTACAATTATTGTTACATACTGTAATATTTACTATATTGCTACTTACTAAACTATTTATTAGTAAGTTGGATAGGTAGATACTTCAAAACCTCTGGGCATTGATAGATCAAGGTATTATGTTCGAACCCTGTCAAGCGGTCAGTTTGTATCAGTTTGAAGTCAGAGTCAACTTTTCATGCGTTTTTTTTTTAGGAAGCCAAGAAGGTCATTGGTTACTTTAGAAGCCTCCCTTCAGATCACAAGACGATATCAGAAGACGTAGAGCAAATCAAAATCGCAGACGAAGCCACGAGGGAAGTTTCTAAGCTCACTTTAAGAAATATATGTAGGTGGGATTTCAGTGGTTGACTTGTTATTATTATTCAATTCAATTCAATTATTATCATTATTAAAGCATATGCGAGGGTGGATCGGAAAGCGCGGCCTAGCATAGAATCGAAATATTAAATAAAACAAATATTTTTATTTTTCAGTACAAATTTGATGCAAATTTCGTGAAATTCTTGCACTAATGCTGGTTTTATTAATTTTCAGTGGGAAACACTGTGCACAGGAGGGTGTTGCTCCTGTCGATATGCGTGCCTTTCTTCTACTCTGTGAACGGAGGCATCCTCATAATCAACTATGTGAACCTTGTGTTTGACGCCGCCCTCGGAGCTGACAGTGGCAAACAATCACTGTCAACAGTCATGTCTTCGATCATCATTGGAATAGTGATGCTGTTTGCATCTTTTTTATCAATGTTCACAATTGACAAGTATGGAAGGAAGGTAAGAAGCAATGTAGTTTTAAGTTGCTTACTTCGATCTGGTGTAAGGGGGGTCGGTGGAAGCCCCCCCAGACCAAAAATTTTCACGTAAAAACGTGTATTCGATCGCTACAGTGGCGGTCGGTCGAACTATATTGTGTGACAAATGACCGGGAGCTAATGGGCCCTTGTGAGTTGGCCACGAAGGCCCATTTTGTCCACTGTTGGTCACACTCACGGGTCAACACCCATGTGGCGGCCTCCACGCATGAAGTGCGAGCCCGGGCAGGACTCTGGCCTTAGGGCTAGTTTCCCCTAGGAGTCAACCTTCTGGTGCTCCTGGACGGTCTGCGCACCGTGAGGCGTAAGCCAATCGATTGTGCCCTCTGACTAACAGTCGGGGGAGTCTGGAAGCAGTACTGTTTCCTATAGAGCGGTGGTGGTTGCGGACCTTACGGCGACTGCTCTTGAAACGACCATCGGCTACCCGATCCTGGGTGAACAGCCGGACAAAGGATGCCGTGGTCCGCGATAGATTAGGTTTACACCGTTTCACCGCTTCGCAAGGGAGAGAACCGCGCAAGCGACCTCGAACTCGTAACCAATCGAGAGACCGGAGTAATCTGGTCGCAATTGGAAGTAAGGCCGTGAGTGTAAGCCTGCTGGGTAACATACTTGGTTATCTCGCGGATAAGGCGTTGGCCTTTTACGGGCATATGGCGGAGCTTGACGGTGGACTGTTTTGTCCAAGTCTTTTGCGCTCACTTCACGGAAGATAGAACGATCAATCGTTGAAACTTCCTGAGGTGACGTGTTCGCCCGTTGTAGTTGACAACTCTATTTGTGACAAATGACCATACCTAATATACAGTATACCTACCTGACAGTAGCTTCTCTAAGAACAAAATTGAAATCAAAGCGAATACGTCGCGAGTCGTAAGGGCTCGGATATGGTTGCCAGATATTTCGCTATTCGGCTTACGCAGATATCCGAACGCTTGAAAAGGTCGGCAGCCTTTACCTGCCCGTAATGCATACTGTTCGCGTTCGTCGGGACGAATCCCTCTGCCCACATTCCTCGCACCCTCTTCACGCATTGCTTTGTAGCTCGAGAGTAAAGCTACTGGGTGGTATACTGTGCCTAATACATTACCTCTATAATCAATGTTAACCCACCCAAAATATCTGATGACGTATTTAAAATACAATATTATTTTGTGTTTTATCCCCATTCGCTAGTGGTCTCAGGAGTTGATACATAGATTAAAATTACAGCAAAAGCGACGAAACCTAACACATAAGAAAATATAACCCCCAAAAAACCTCTATAGCCGACAGCGTAGGCGCGCTCGGTAGTCGCGCTCGGTACGCGAGCAGATATAAAACTTTAGAACCTCTGGATAAAGCTACTATCAACATGTCCTAACCACTATCATTATTATGTACACCTTCCAATGCAGACTCTTCTCGGAATAGCACATTTCGTCTGTGCAGTGACGATCGGCGGTCTGGGCGCATGGTTCTATCTGACCGAAAAGCAGCTGATCTCCGTAAGTTGGCTGCCGTTGGTGCTGCTGGGAGGGTTCGTCATCTTCAATATATCCGTAGCCAATATCTCTTACATAGTGTGTACCGAGATACTTCCTTTTGAGGTAAGCTGAATATGCAATCCGTTGGTGGTCTACAAACTATGTATTTACTTAGCGAGCGGGGACAGAACAGTGAGTTATATAAGGGATGGAGGAGTTTATAACTCTCAAGAAATTCTCGTTATTGCTGATTTGCTATTGTGTAGCTTAATAGCTAGATAGCAAGGGGGGGGGGGACAGGATTAATGACGCCATAAAAGTAAAAAATTGGTTTAATACTCGTATACAATTGAAATGGTTTTTTTTCTGCGTTGATTGATAATAATAATATAATAAAAACTCTTTATTCTTTAGAAAAGGCGAGCTTATTGCCTGCAGGCAATATTTTAAATACCTATACCTACTATTGTATGAACATTATTTGCGAGTAGACTACATGATTTAACCTACATATATAAAGAGTATGACAAATAAAATAAAAGAGGATAGAAAGAAATATATACTTCACTCTTTGTGGGCACAGGTTTGCCATATCAAAATAATCTAACACCTATAAGGACGCTAAAGTTTAAAAAGGAGGGGAAAGGGAATTTATCTGGAAGATTTCAAATGCTCTCTGAGTCTGTTTTTAAAAGTTGTTATGCTTGGCGCGGTTCTCACATTTTTCGGCAAAGCATTCCAAAGACGGGCTCCATGCACGGTGAGATAGTTACTAGTTTGAACTCGACCTCATGGCTTTTCACACGACTGCCCGTGTAAAATGTGATCAGGATTCTTCTATCTATGTTTTCCGTTTCTTTAATCCATTATAACTTGCAAACGCTTCAACCGATTTACAAGTGTGTGGTATTATTAGAATTGTTATGTTATCCTGAGGGTTATATGGTACATTAACTTAGTTGTCTAAATGTCCAAATGTCCAAATGTCAATAAATTGACTTAAATATATCGTTTTTCGTGTTAAATGATAGGCTGATTGACTACATTCTGGAAATATATATGTTTCTATATTGATAAATACGTAAACCACAAATGTTTCATAAAAAACGTAAAACTGTAATCGCAGTCGTGATTTTTATTATTTTTATTATATTTACTTGTTTGACTTTTAAGTCAATGAAAAACTACAAAGTAATCGTAATTTCTTACTACTTTAGCGACTTTCTTACATTCCCGCCCACTCAAAAAATCGAGATGAAGAAGGAAATATCCATTTTGAGCCCCTCTGAGAAGATCATGGCCATTTCCATATTGAAGTCTGTGTGACTTCAGGTATATACACACTAACACACATCCTCTCTCACACACACACCCACATACCCTCATACATACACACACACACATACACACAGACACATATGCTCTCGTCAGTTGGTGGCCGGGAAAGTAATACGACTTCAATTATGGCGATCAGGCGACTGATTCACTGCGACAAGGTATCTGCTCATACAGCAATGAAAATTAACCCCAGTTTCTGACTAAAGACGGCAAGAGAAAAGTTTATTAGCTTCCTTTCCCCCGACTTAGACCCGCAATTTTTGTCTTTCTAAAAATGCTGAAAAGCTTAAAACGTTTCCATTATGTAAAGGAAGGTAAGGGAAATCGCTGGAGGCACTGAACAGCATAACATCTGACGAATTAAAAGGTGTTTCCAAAACTTTCACAAGGAGGTCGCTTACAATACTGATTAGGCAGTGTCAAGTGACATACCCAGCAGGGAAAAGCAGTGTTGCCACCCTTCTTGCCTATATTAAAAAAAAACTTGTTTTTTATTGATACACTCTCTTACAATGTCCTATGGACTAGAGTAAGTAGAGGAGAGATGGACCACTTTTTTTTTGGGGCCCATTTTTTTTTTTGAATGAGTAAAACACACGCTTATGGTATTATGTGAATATAATATTAATACTCTACCATTTATAAAATATATATAGCAAAACGACAGTTTCTTAAAGGTAAAATTTTAAATTCAAAAGAAAAGGTAGCCTCGGTCCATCTCTCCCACACTTATGGGTGAGTTGGACCACTTACGGAGATGAGAAGGATCTCGCAAAAATAAGTAATACTTTGAATAAATTTTTATTCTTTCAGGTCCGCTTAAACGTGATTTTATATTCCAAATGTTTTTGCGGCTTTATTCATTCCCAGTCCGTCTTTCAGAAGCCTTAACAGCATTGGTTAGAATAATTTTAGTCTATTTTCCTCTAAAAGCCACTTTCAAACTCACGTATGTTAAACGCATTTCTGACAATTCGAAAATTAAACATCAACAAATACACAAAACTCAAACAACTACCAAAATCTCAAAAAACCAAATGTGAAGTGGTCCATCGCACTAGCAATATATCTGGGCCATATCTTCTATATCGTGAGGACAGACGGTTCAACCCCTCACACTAAAGGCATAAATGTTTATTGAATTTTTTAGGCTATATTGCCGCTTTAAGAACATGCAAGTACAGTGATGATAATTTTAATCATACAGATTCAATATTCGCTACATAACCTTGTTATGACTGCAAGCTTAAAGAAAACTGACACTGTGTAA
>OX155967.1:15993823-16051323 GCA_944548615.1 Micropterix aruncella
TTTTCAGCCTCTACAGCTTCGTGTTCGGTGAGTCGTCTTTATTTCTTCAATTGTCCGTTCTTGTTTTCAGCGGGATAGGATTGGTCTCATTTAAACAGCAAGCCACCCAAAATGCCTTTAAAATATAAACTTCTGAGGAAAAGTGAACTACAGTTCGAAATAGCGATTAGGGGAGGTAAAAGCGTTGACAAAGTTGAAGAAAATCGGTTAATTTTGCGAGATCTCTTAGACGTGGAGCCAGTCACATCAATTCAATTTAAAAATGAAGAAAAAAATGATATTTTAAATTCATTATTGCGACTTAAGGCCGACATTAAAGCCATTAAATTTAAAACAGAAACAATAAATCAGGCAATATTTGAAGCAAACTATAACTCGATGGAACGTAGATTTGGAATGACTGCTGAAATGCCTACGGAACTATTGACAATTTGGGATATGATTCAGGATTTGTGGCAGGAATTGGTACAGTATAATTCAGGGGTATCTACAGAAAACTTAGAATCTAACAAATATACAAAATTAGACAATATAGACGCATCAAATAGTAAAATAATCGATTCCAGTCCGCAACAGAACGTTCCCAAATCATTCGATTTTTCAAAACTCCGTCTTTCTTACGACGGGAAGAGCTGTGTATTCGAGTTCTTGGAGAGGTTGAGCG
The DNA here is from genome assembly GCA_944548615.1 of Micropterix aruncella. Classification (NCBI taxonomy): domain Eukaryota; kingdom Metazoa; phylum Arthropoda; class Insecta; order Lepidoptera; family Micropterigidae; genus Micropterix; species Micropterix aruncella. Next base: position 15,994,488 of record OX155967.1, read on the forward strand.
AGTTAGCCATCAGCAGATGCATCTCGGAGAGTGCCTTGTTGCGTGGGTTGCCGGAACTATTAAACGGAAGCGCATTGTTGTGGTATCGGCAGATGCGAGACTCTTTAGTTTCGTATAGCCAATTTCAGCAGCTCCTGAAAATTAAATTTCAACCGGTGGATTATCAGTTTAGGTTATCCAAACAAATTTACATGAGATCACAGGGTAAAAACGAAACTGTGGCCGATTACTTTTACGCTATGACTACCTTGTTCAACCGTCTCGCAAGGCAGATGTCCGAGGATCAACGCTTGGAGATATTGCAAAGAAATGTAAGACCGGTGTATTCGAACCAGTTCGGATTGCACGATCTTGATTCCGTGGAAAAACTGCAGACATTCTGTGAGCGGTTAGAACAGAGTCATCTCCGCTCGAAGTTTTTCATGGAGACTCCGTCCGATTTTTTGTCCACGATGCCGCAGTCTACGTCCGGAGGAGAGACGTCCGGCGGAACGTTCAATAATAGTCCTATACAAGGAAAAAAAGTACAATTCAATAATCAATCAAAAGTTTACGCAGTTCGCTCATACGGACGAAACCCGACCTGTTTGAGGTGTAGTAACTCGGAACATCCGTATTGGCAGTGTCCGAGGAAGGCAGAAATCTTTTGCTTTCGGTGTAAAGCTCCGGGTCAAAGGATGCCGTCGTGCAGTAACTGCAATTCAAAAAAAAATGTATTTGTCAGTCATAGTCGCGATAATGCGGAACCTAATGATAATCACCATTCATCGAATCAAAAAAACGAGTAAGAGGCGCTGCTAGCGGTACGGTGCGGAAAGGACAGTTAGAAGGGTTGGGGAAAGATATGTTAGAGGAAAGTGCGGAGAGTAAGCCGCTGGACATTCCAGCGTCATTAGATCTTCCAACGGACCTTAGTAATTCTCAAATCCAAGTCAACTGTTCCAAAAACGCTGGCAGAGCCGCAAACTTACTATATCTTGAGGTTTGTTTTGGGGAGTTAAAGCTTCAAGGCTTATTAGATTCAGGTTCTACTCTGAACATATTAGGATCAGATTCACATAATCAAATAATTAAACAAGGCTATAAATTACAGACTTGTAAGCCATTTTTTGTCACCTCAGCGAATGGGGTTAAATCTTTTTGTACTGGCGCATTGAGCTTACCGGTAACAATAAAAGGAGTTACTGAAGAGTGCACATTTTATATCATTCCTGAAATTGAAATACCTTTAATATTAGGAATAGAAATATGGAAAAAATTTGGACTTATTCCAAATAATATTGAATTTTTGAAAACATCGGGTTCTATGGAAATTAATACATGCCGTTTAATAGAACCGATTATAACAGATTACGAATTTCTAAATATTGAACAACGGTTAATAGCCGATAATATAATTGATCAATATCGGAATATTTCTTCGGATAAAATCGGATTAGGAAAGACTGCTCTGGTAGAACATGTCATCGATACTGGAAATGCAGCTCCGATAAAACAACGATTTTACCGACTTCCACCGTCAAAACTTCAAGCATTGAACGAGGAAGTGGACCGAATGCTTGAGTTAGGAGTAATTGAACCAGCAATCAGCCCATGGAATAACCCAGTCCTCATGATTCCGAAGAAAGATGGAACATATCGTTTCTGTCTGGATTCAAGAAAATTGAATGCGGTTACTAAAAAATACTCTTACGGTCTTCCATACATGTCGGACATATTAGATAGTCTAGGGAGTTCTAGATACCTCAGTTCGATCGATCTCAGTTCAGCATTTTGGCAAGTCCCAATTTCTCCTGAGTCAAGGCCGAAAACTGCATTCACAGTACCATATAGAAATTCATTTATGTTCTGTAGAACAGCATTCGGAATTTCTAATGGACCGGGAATTATGCAGTCTCTGATGGATTCCCTGTTTGGACAAGACTTCCAGCGACGCGTCTTTGTCTACTTAGATGACATAATTGTTACTGGTAGTACATTTGAAGAACATGCATCGCTATTGACTCGAGTACTGGAACGATTAAAATATGCTAACCTATCGATCAACTTTGAAAAGTGTAAATTCTTCAGGTCGGAGCTGACTTATCTCGGTCATGTAGTCGATAGATTCGGGTTAAGAGTCAACCCAGCCAAAGTTTCAGCAATTACTGCATACCCAACTCCGACTACAAAAAAGGAGTTGCGTAGATTTTTGGGTATGTGTTCATGGTATAGACGATTTATAGAGGGTTTCGCTACTAAAGCCGCACCACTAAACGGATTAACGTCAACAAAAGCTGGCTCTCCGAAATTTTCCTGGAGTGCTGAAGCAGAAACGGCGTTTATTAATCTGAAAGCAGCAATTTCGACCGCGCCGGTCCTAGCGTGCCCTAATTTTGACATACCATTCAGGGTATACACAGACGCTTCCGCTTATGGTACGGGCGGAGTGTTAACTCAGGGTGACGGCGAAGAGGAGAGGCCGGTTGCGTTTACGAGTCGTACATTAACGGAAGCAGAAAAACACTATTCAGCTACCGAACGAGAAAGTCTCGCGGTAATACATGCGGTAGAACACTGGCGGTGTTATTTGGAAGGAAATGACGTGTTTGAAATCCATACAGACTGTGCCGCTTTAAAATGGTTCTTGTCCATCGATACGCCGACTGGCAGGTTAGCACGTTGGGGTGTGCGTCTCTCTCCATATAATTTCCGGATACTCCATCGTAAAGGAAGCCAACAGTTGGTTCCTGATGCCTTATCCAGGGCACCACTTATAGCTTGTATTCAGGTAGCTGAAACAAAGGACACTTGGTTTAAAAAACAATACCAAGGTGTATCGAAAAATCCACAAGCGTTTCCTAATTTCACCATAATAAACGGGAGGCTTTATCGCTACAGCAAAGCTGACGGCGAAATTGACCCCGATTTTCAATGGAAGCAAGTGATAATGATTGAAGATCAGAATCGCTTACTGAATGAATACCATGACAAGCCAACGGCTGGACATCTAGGTACCTACAAGACATATCATCGCCTAAGACAACATTTCTATTGGCCAGGATTATTCCAATCCGTTGCTAAATATGTCGCTAGTTGTGAAAAGTGCATGGCTACGAAGCATGTGACCGCTCCACCACTGGGTATGATGAAAACACCGAAGAGTTGCAGCCGTCCTTTTGAGTACATAGCTTGCGACGTCCATGGTCCAATGCCGATGTCCAATAATCGAAATAGGTATATACTACTTGTAACCTGTTGTTTCAGCAAGTACTCTATAATTATTCCGCTGAAAGAAGCGACGTCAAGTAAAATGATACCATTAATAAAAGAAAAAGTTTTTATGGTACATGGTATTCCGAGGGTGATACTTACCGATAATGGAAAATGTTTCGTGTCGAAGGAAATGAAAAAATTTTTCAACCTCTACCATATTCCCCAAGTGCTTAACACACCATATTATACTCCGCAAGTTAACCCTGTAGAAAGATACAACAGAACTCTAAGCACAATGCTGTGCGCGTATGTGGAGAAAAATCACAAATTTTGGGACTTACATCTGTCAGAACTCCAATATGCTTTAAATTCGGCGAAATCCGAAGCCAGCAATTTCAGTCCAAACTTTTTGGTTTACGGTCGCGAACTCGTGTCATCGGGAGAGATATATTCTTCGATGACCGCGACCGAAACACAAGCCGTCCTCATGTCGCCAGGAGACGATGACCGACTGGACAAGCTCGGACAGCTGGAAAAGATATTTCAAACGGTAAGATCAAATCTAGATAAGCAACATAAAAAAAATAAACGCTTATATGACCGAGGTCGTCGAATGCCGGAATTGGTAAAAGGAGAGGTGATTTGGAAAAAGGCTCGTTATTTGTCGAATAAAGGGAAAGCATTTTCGGCGAAACTAGCGCCTAAGTTCGAACAATTCCGAATCGCGGAAAAGTTGTCCGACACGGTATTCGTGCTCGAGACTATGACAGGAAAGACGTTGCCTGGAACATACCATGCAAGAGATTTTAAATTACCTGGCAAACAACCAGAAGATTAATAATAACAAAATTATTTAACAATAATCATAAATAATTAGTATTATTATTGTTGAATAATTCAGTTATACAATGTCATTACTATTATTAATTTTTTAGTCAATGGAATGTCATACCATTCTATTATTGTTATAATATTGTTTCACAAAATCTTATACCAATCTTTTTTTTCAAACGTAAAACCATTCCGTATTTTTAAAAAAAAATGGGAATCTATCATAACCATAATGTTGTAAATCAATTCTTTTTAGTAATGGTTAAAACCATTCTCATCTTCTTTTGTAGACATGAATCGATCACATCTTCATATCTATCAAACCAATTTTTTCTTTTACATCTGAACAATATGTTGAGTAAAACTAAAAATAAATTTAAAATATTGTACCTGATCATAACAATGTGAGCAGCTAGTACACCAGAACAGCCATACCGCGTTCAAGCCACAGGCAACTTGTTGCTTTTCTTTTGTATGTTCAAACAAGTTGTGTGTTTCTGAAAACGGTTGATAAAAAATATTTAGATTAGTAACGGACAAGGTGGGCATCGAGGATATCATTATTTTCTTCAGTGGCGAAGGCAAGGATCTGTAGGCACATTCGAAGTGCGTTCAGTATAAATGAATGATGATTTATGTAGGTGATGTAAGAATGAAGTGTGAATGCGATGGAGTGAAAGAATATTACCTATTGTTCGACGATCTTGCATTCGGAGAAGGGGACCGGCTGTGGTATCTCTATATCGAATACCCAGTTGAATACCTGTGGACTATATCGTCGAAACAGGAAGGTCCGTTTTTCTGGGCGCTAGACCGGCAACAAGCGTCCAATCGCTAATAATAAAAAAATAAAAAAATACCGTCAAAAACAAAATTTCAACTTGTTAAGAGTCAGCGCACGGCATTCTAAGTATTAATATGCGAGACAATGCGCATGTAACAAACAAAACATGTTTCAAACCACTAGTTTACACTATGACTGTCCTGGAGGACAAATAAAAGCTCCGAATACACACCACGAGGCTTTTCGGTAGGCCGCATTTTGACCACCATTTTAGTAAACAAAACACTGGTACTCACACAATATACGAAAATTCCGGGTTCCCGTTAATTTTCGGTCCGATGGGAGGGGGTTGTGACGCAGGCGCGTCTTTTCCATGTGTAATTCACAGATTTTCCCCATAATTGGACATATTTGTAATTGAAAAGCAGCGTCCGCCGATACAACAACAAAACGTCGTTTGACAGCTCGCGTCGCGGCGACCAAAAACAATATTGTAGAGTTCGGCGGCAGGACTGCCAATCGGAGCAATACCATTTCGCATTGCTGCCAATCACAGCAGTAATAATTTTATTCGAAAAATATAAAATAAATAGTAGATTTTCCATTTTCGTTTATTTAATATAAAAATAAATTAATAATGATGAAAAAGTGGTTTTAGTAAATTTAAACATGCAATAAATAAAATTTGTTCAACGCACTCAATAATTCCTTGCGTAAAAATCCAATATCGCAAATTGTTAGTTTTCCGGGTTACAGCAGTACTCAAAATTAAATATAATAATTTTAGATTTAATTACTATATTTTTTAAATGAAATAATTAATACCGGAAGTCTTATAATGATGTAGCAAACGGAAGAGAGCTCGCAGATTCTGACTTTCTCTAGGTCAAAGTCATTCATTTTCTTTCCATCGTTCGAGAAGCGAACATTTAAAATTAATAATTTATAGTGAGAGTCCCAGAAGTTCCTTCAAAATTTATTAATACATTCTGGAACCCTAATTACTGGTGAGTAGAGTGCTTGCTTGTTTAAGTGTATGATTAATCCTCGTCCTGTGGGAAATAGGGATGGGTAATTGTGGGAATGGGGTCGATGAACTGGCAGGGTAGTTGTCGGTTGTCCCGTTAATTTTCCCTGGTCTGATCTCCCGTGTTTTCCCCAGGGACTCTCTTTTGGATCGAGATCAAGCTCTCTTTCGAACACGCAACACACCTTTTCGTAAGGGCAAGCGAAGACCACCGTACTCGGGACGAGCGTTGTCCAGCATTCACTGAACGTCGTCGGCGAACGAAGAAGAGGCCCTCCCGACATTCCCGGTTCACCGCTCCATAGCTTCCGTGTCTTGATCGGATTGCAATTTTATCCTCCATTAACGGTTTTAGAATTTTCAGTGTCATACCCGCTATTACTTAAGATCGCGAGCCGACCCGCTCTACCGACTCGTTAATCCCTGTAAATTCCGATTTTAATAAATCTACTTATTTTTGACAAACTGCGTTTCTATTCTACAATTAAATTTAAAATTTAATGACGTAAGTGTCACAATATATATATATATATATATATATATATATATATATATATATATATATATATATATATATATATATATATATATATATATATATATATATACATATATATATATATATATATATATATATATATATATATATATATATATATATATATATATATATATATATATATATATATATATATATATATATATATATATATATATATATATATATATATATATATATATATATATATATATATATATATATATATATATATATATATATATATATATATATATATATATATATATATAAGGAGTCGACCCCCGTTGTTGCCCCGGCTGTTGTTGCAACAACGGGGCAACAACAGCCGGGGCAACAACGGGGGTCGACTCCTTCAGTCCTACCAGTCCAACCTGCGATAGGACGGAACGAGTCGACGCCCAGTGCCCCATCTGGTACGCAAGTTCCAGCATCCTCTCAAGAGGCGACTGAGGAAAATGCAAAGCAATAACCTTTTTGACGTAGTGCCCCCCGTCTTGGCCGCGCTGCCCGACGTGGTGGTTCTCCTTGAACCAGTTGATCTTCGTTGCTACGATCAAGGAGGCAACCACCCGTCGGGCTTCTTCAGATCCGCAATTTGCGTAGTATCCCTTCGCCGCGTCGGAGATCGCAGCTGGCGGGTTATCCGTGGCGACGACCCAGTCTGGAACGGTTCCGTCGCGGCATATGTTGCCCGTGCTTAGTAAAACATATGCAGCTGTGCACAGTAGCTGGCCCTCCGCCAGGTTGAGCCCATCCGCTTCTGATTTTACGGCGAGGCGGAGGACCGTCGCGTTGACTGTAGCTGCGAGCGTAGTATGAACATCGACGACGAGCTGTTTCTCCGCATCCAGGGCCTGTTCGATGCCGGCGGAGATCCCAGCAGCGATTGGACCATTCAACGGCTGGAGGTTGATTTGCAGCGCCGCCATGTCTCCTGGCCTCTTGCCTCTTTTGCCTGGACCACCCGGATGCACCTGTCTGCCGCTTCTGAGGTCCAGGTCAAATGCTTAAATAACGATTAGCTGAAGTGAGCAGGAACGAAAAAGCTTATTCGGTTTCACCAACACGAATGCGTAGGTCGTCAGAGGGGACGATTTTATATATATATATATATATATATATATATATATATATATATATATATATATATATATATATATATATATATATATATATATATATATATATATATATATATATATATATATATATATATATATATATATATATATATATATATATATATATATATATATATATATATATATATATATATATATATAAAAAATCGAAGACTATCGCGGTTGTTTGACATTATAAATAGGATAGAAAACGAATTTACCGCGTGAAATTTGTAGCACCCGACGTTTCGGTGACGTTGCAGCCGCCGTTGTCCAGGGTAGACTGAAGAGCTGTCAATCCGTTGTTTTGCGGGTAGGCCGCGTACCGCTTCCGCCACTGCGTAGGTTATAACGGTGGTGGGGGACCGGGCTCGGAGCGCGGGAATTTTGAAAATCCGTCCTGCACACAACACTCACTGTATCCTGTTTTACGTCTTTGCGTTCCTCGTTCGGCGTCGGGAACATTTTAAGAAGAGGGTTCCACGTAGAAGAGAGTTTGTAACCGTCGTCTCTGTTAAAGTTCGGGGTTCTTCTTATTTCAATGGCTTCCCGGATCATGCGAGGAAAGTAGAATTGTTCTTTGGATAGCACAATGGGATTTTGAAACTGCATCCAGTGGTTACTTCCGCTATCCAATATATGTTCGCAGATCGCCGATTTTTCTCGCTGAACGTTTTTAACAGCTTTGATGTGTTCTGACAGTCGCGTGGCTATGGGCCGTTTCGTTTGTCCAACGTAGGCTAGACCGCAACTGCATTCGACTTTATACACACCCGGGGTTTGCAGTGGTATTACATCCTTTAGAGGCCTCAAAAATCGAGCTATATTTTTTGTCGGTTTGAAGATCGTTTTTATATCGAATCTGTTTAGCATCTTACTTATTCGATCTGTCACGCCCTTGACGTATGGTAAGAATGCTCTTGATCTGCTCGGTTTCTGAGTTTCGTCTGTATTAGATCGTGTGCGTGTCTCGTGATATTTACCGTATCCATTTTTCCTAAGGACATCATTGACATGTTCCATCTCCTTCGGAAAATGCTCAGCGTTGCATAGATCGCGTGCTCGATTCACGAGGGACATCTACGTTCAGTGCAAACGTCCCTTTTTTGACCTCAAGGATGAGACCACTTTATAGTGCTCTGATTTACATCAATCTTTTTAAGTCTTCCACTCCTCGGACAGTCTTCGATTTGGCCGGTATTTTTGAATTTTTTGATCACATTATAGATTCTACAAACAGATTTTCCAGTCATTTGTTGGATTTTTCGCACTGAATGTCCTTCTTTATGGTGGATAATATTTTTGTGTCGATCCATTGCACTAATTTTATTCATTTTAATAAAATATATTAAAAGAGTTCACAGGTCAACAGCAATATAAAAATTTTCCGCGGCAGGGTTAAACGACTGTACTTCGAATTATATATTTTTTTAATTTTCGCAGAGAGAATCAAAAACCATTTCACAATAACCGTTTTGCGACGTGCTCAATATGCAACTACTCAAAAATAACATTATTATTAAATACAACCCATTTTTCAGGTAAAGACGAGAACGGCATTTTGTGAAAATTTAACCATTGTCCACTCTTCTAATTGTTTCCCAACCCAGGTAGATTGCCGAAATGTCTAATAAAGTTTTATGACTCCTCCGATGAATGAACAAGCCCGACAAAAAAAGGAATGGGCTCACTTAGTTACTTTCAAAAATACGACACCTCGTTTATTTTGTGGGTAACTGTTCGAAGACTTTTTCACAGTAGTGTATATATATATATATATATATATATATATATATATATATATATATATATATATATATATATATATATATATATATATATATATATATATATATATATATATATATATATATATATATATATATATATATATATATATATATATATATATATATATATATATATATATATATATATATATATATATATATACATATATATATATATATATATATATATATATATATATATATATATATTTATATATATAGCAGAGTCGCTCCTGGTCTACACAGACCAGATAAGTCTCCTTTCATTTATTTCATACGTTAATTTATTTAGTAATAATACATAATTTAAATTTGAAAATAATAATTTACACTTATACTAATCAAATATTAAAATATTACCTAATTTTACTTATGTTGCAATCACATCCATAATGCATAGTCAATGGTTAAATGAAATTAATTACCATTCACTTAAAACAGCTAAATTCACGGGACATGTGGAATTTCTTTCAAAATGTTTAAAAAACAATATTTGTCCAAAAGGGTTATTACCGAAATTTCCTGTCGCAGCAATTAGTCCTGAGATTCAATATGATTTTAGCGCAATGCGCTTAAGGTATTCAATTGAAATTACGTCTGTTTTGCAAAATGAATATCAGGTTTTGGTTGACAAACATTTAAATTCTCTGTGTTTTTATGTTTACATGATAAAATCACATTCACCATTCTTATTTCAAGAAGCTCATAAAATAGTAAACAATTCTGTAACAATTTTACATAATCTTAGATTAAAACACGATAAAAAGTTCCTTAATTTATTAAGGAACTTTCATAAAATTTACAATATACCCAGTAACAATGCGCTAAACATATTGGATCCAATTTCCATTTCAAATGACAGTCGTTCCAATAATAACAAAGCAAGGAATTTAAATTCACTCCAAAATGTTATCCCAACAGTTTCCCAAGAAAGTACACTTTTCTTACCGATGCACACCCCAATTGCTAACAATATATTACCATTAGTATCAGATTCCGTACCGATGCATGCTACGTCAGCAAACCAAATTAATAACAATATAATACCACCAGTATCAGATACAAATAATATACAAGTTCCATTTGCTAGAGAAATAAATGCTGTCAAAAACTTATCATCCAAAGTAATTAACCACAATGAATATTTAGTATTATCTAAAGGTCTAAACTTCACACCGACTCAAAACGTGAACCATTTTAGTTTTGGTAATGATATTGTTAAATTTTGTCGTAATTTAAGATGGCGTGAATTTTGGCATTCAAATCAAAATAATAACAATAATAATAATAATACTAAATTACACAATACACTAACTCAATTTCGTCCATACTCTAATAAAGAACCCCCTACATTACCAAAAAATCATCCGGTAGAAATTTTTATTACTATTTTATTAAACAAAGTAACACAACCATCTTTTCTAAATAACCTCAAACCAACATCAAACTTATCAGTGGATGAACGTGCAGCTCTTGACAGTCTTAGCCAGGATACAAGCATCGTCATTTTGCCGGCTGATAAAGGTTCCACTACTGTCATACTTAACAAAACTGACTATGTGACTGAAGGCTTGAGGCAACTTAGGGATGAAACATTCTATAAAAAACTATCCAGGGATCCAAACAAAAATTTTGCAGTAAAAATAAAAAAATATATTGAACAAAATAAATCAAATGAAAAATTATCAGAAGAAGATGTTAAAACTTTAATTCCAGATCCTATTCGAACTCCAAATTTTTACTTATTACCAAAAATTCACAAGCCCAATAATCCTGGACGACCTATAGTCGCAAGCTTTCACTCTCCGACAGAAAGAATTTCGGCTTTTGTAGATTATTTTTTACAACCATTTGTTAAAAATCTAAGTTCTCATATTAAAGACAGCTATCATTTTATTGATATTTTAAAAAATACTGTAATTCCAAAGTCAGATGACCTATTGTTTGTTACTATTGACGCCACATCTCTGTATACTAATATTCCACATAATTTAGGATTGGAAGCCATTTCTCATTTTCTCGATGATAGACCTCATCCTCAAATACCGTCTACAGATTTTCTTTGCAAATTAGCCGAATTTGTCTTGACGTGTAATGCTTCTACTTTTGAAGATGAATTTTATCTTCAAATTAAAGGAACTGCTATGGGCACTCGAATGGCACCTTCGTATGCTAACCTTTTTATGGGTTTATTAGAGCAAAATTTTCTTAAAACACAAAATTTAAAACCCATTTTATGGTATAGGTTTATTGACGACATAATAATGATTTGGCCACACGGACAAGTTACGTTAACAACCTTTCTTGACGACCTAAATAATTTTGGACCTTTAAATTTCACTCATACAGTTTCTAAATGACAAATTACTTTCTTAGATGTTGATTTGATCATTTCCGATGGTATAATTAAAACGGCAATCCATATTAAACCTACAAATCAGGAACAGTATCTACACTTTGATAGCTGTCATCCATTTCATACTAAAAGATCCATTCCTTATTCAATGTCCATTCGCGGACACCGTTTGGTTAACAACAAGGAAAATTTAGATAAATATCTCACTAACCTGAAAAAATCTCTTCTGGAAAGAAATTATTCTGCTCCTGTATTAGAAAAACATATTCTAAATTCTGAAGTAAAATATACACCAAACCCCAAAATATCTTCAAATTTCAATAGAATGTTTCTCAGCACCACTTATTTTCCCGGAGCCGAGAAACTGCGAGATATATTGGCTGATTTATTTCCTATTATTTCTAATGATGCGTCCACTAAAGATCTCCTAGATTTACCACCAATTTTATATTTCCGCAGACCACCTAATATTAGATCAATATTAAACAAAACAAAAAATAAACAAAATTTCTCTGTAGGTAATAATAACTTGGGTCTTCAACCTTGTGGTCGTCCACGTTGTAAAACTTGTCCTCTGTTAGATCAAAGTCCTTTTTTTCCCAGTCCAAATACTACTAATAATTACAGGGTTCTCTTACATTGCAGTTGTTATTCAAAAAATATAGTATATCAGCTTCTGTGTAAGACTTGCAGTGCTTTTTATATCGGCGAAACAACCACACCACTTAATATTAGACTAAATAATCAGTGTAGGAAATGAAAGCCAGCTCCCAATATCTTTGCATCCCAGGCACACAATTTAACTTTTGATCAATGTTTAAAAGTTAAAATAATAAAGTGCCTTGGTGATAATGCAAAAGAAAGGGATGTCAAATCTTGGGAAATGGCTTTTATTTATATTTTAGGCGCTTGCAAAGGTTCGGGTCTCAATAGACAAAATTAATGTAGTTTATTCAATCAGGTTTAATACTCTGTGTAGAACAGCCATTGCGGCAGAAAAATGTAATGTCAATGTAGGTAGTTTCAATTCCGAGAGATGGCGTTGAATGCAATTTAACTCGCGATGTCGCAGCGTCGATCCGAAACCAACATAGGTATTTTGGGAATTGGAAATAAATTGAGTCGTACCTACCAGCAGTGTTTCATTTGAGGATAAAGTGAACAGTGAAAAGTGAGTCGACATTTGGTGCCGAAACCAGGGAACAGTAAATCCGCGAGTAGTGCTACCGATAAATAGTGACTAGAAACAGTGTTGCCAACTGACTAAAAATAGTGTTAGTGACAAACGGTGACCACACAATAATTCAGGTCAAAAGGGACTTAGTTGAATTTGCGTAACAAAAAGGACTTTGTTGAAATTTGCGGAAAAAAAGGACTTAGTGGAATTTCGTGATTAAAACAAAAACACTTGTAAAATTTCGTGGCTACCGGACTTGTAATTATTTTAATATCAGAATCACGTAGGGTGCAAAAAAATGAAATATTCATTTTAAATCAAGAGGACAAGCTAAATCATTTGGAAAGGGCTTTCACAAATTACAAAAAATCACCGAAAGATCGCATAACAGTGGATTACATTGAAGCGAGGTTAGAAAGTTTGGAAAAATTATATGCCACTTTTGTATCGACACATTCTATTATTTTGGAAACGGTACAGAGGGCCAAAAAAGACACTATTGCCTATTTTATGGAGGATATATATTCTCAATTTGAGGAAGCATACATAGAATACAAAACTAAATTAAAGGATCATTTGAGATCAAGAACGTCACGCGACCAGACCACAGCTGAAGGAAAAACGCATCATGCTTCGCCGTGCGAAATCAAGCTTCCGCAAATACACCTACCCACATTTTCCGGTGGTTACGAAGAATGGCAAACTTTCTATGATTTATTTCGCTCGCTGATCCATAATAACGTAAATTTAACGCCCGTCCAAAAGCTTCACTATCTAAAAGGAAGTCTAGCCGGTGAACCTGAAAATCTACTTAGGACATTAGCTACGACTGATTCGAATTATGACGAAGCATGGAAGCAGTTAACGCGCCGTTACCAGAATAAAAGATATAACTGTAACGAAATTATGAAGCGGTTATTTTCTCAAAAATCACTAACACATGATTCATCCAATGGGGTGAAACAGATACTAGACACGACAAACTCCTGTTTAAAATCATTGAGCAACATTGGAGTAAAAGTAACAGACTGGGACGTCATCATCAATCACTTGGTGTTGTCTAAATTAGACAATGAATCGAGACGACTATGGGAAATTCAGAACTGTCAATTAGAAACCGATGAACTGCCATCTTGGGAACATTTAACAAATTTCCTTGAGTCCAGATTTCGTACTTTAGAAATGATCGATGGAAGCCGGAATGTTTACAACAATAAAAGTACTTTCAAACCCATCTGCAAACAGAAATCATTCCATTCGACCATCTCAGAAGAGAAGAGGGGATCAAGCAGCAATTGCAAATTATGCTCAGGACAACATTTATTATTTCAATGCAAGCAGTTCGGAAAGCAGAGCCCCAAAGAAAGATACGAGTACATCCAGTCGCAGAATCTTTGTTACAATTGCTTAGCGCCTACTCACACTGTAAGACAGTGCCATCAAGCCACAAGCTGTCGACGATGTGGCAGACGGCATCACACGCTGCTTCATATGGACAAGGTTTATGACTCCAACAACCTTGCGAATAAGAAGGCTGAAACCATTCAAGGACAAGCATCCAATCAATCAGAAGTAGAAAAGAAGGTAGTAACACATTTTGCAAAGCACGAAAGCGAAGTTAACGTTTTACTGGCTACAGCAATCGCCAAGGCCAAATCAACAAATGGTTACTCACAATTGATCAGACTCCTGATTGACCAAGGTTCAGAAGCATCTTTCGTAACGGAAGCTACGGGTACAATCACTAGGCCTCCGACGTTCATTAGTTAATGGATTCGTGTCAGGCGTTGGAGATGGACAAACAAAAATCAAGCACATGGTTCAAATAAGTTTAGAATCATTGCAAAATCCAGAGTTCTCTGTCCATGTGAATGCCTACGTTTTAAGTAATTTAACAACATTATTACCGTCAGCTAAAACAAACATTATCAACTGGCCTGACATTCAAAGCTTACCTTTAGCTGATCCAGAATATGGCTCACCTGCTAAAATAGACATGATACTGGGTGCTGATATTCACAGTGAAATAATAAAAGAAGGATTAATCAGACATCCAAGTAAACAGGGGCCCGTCGCTCAAAATACTCACCTCGGATGGGTCCTGTCAGGGCGAGTAAATCAAGAGTTGGAATCGACTCCTCGAGTCATCAGTCTGCATCTACAAGTTAAAGGTGATCAACTTCTACAATTATTTTGGGAGATAGAACGAGAAATTAAGAAACCTCTAACAAAAGAGGAAGTAAAGTGCGAAGAGCTCTATGAGCAAACATCAATCAGAGATACTGATGGACGTTATGTAGTGCGTTTGCCGTTCAAGAGTTCAAGTCCGGAGTGTCTGAGAGGAAAGTCGCAAGAAATAGCAAAAGTAAGATTCATGTCATTAGAAAAGAAATTAATCAAAAATCCTACAATGTATGAAGAATATAAAAAAGCGATAGAGGATTATATAGTACAACATCACATGCAAGAAATTACAAGTATTAAAGAAATACAAAATAAAGAATGCATGTACTTACCTCACCATCCTGTAATTCGCGAAGATAAAGAAACCACGAAGCTCCGGATCGTCTTTGATGCATCCTGCAGAGGTGTTAATAACGTATCTCTAAACGATAACTTACTTGTCGGGCCGAAGCTTCAACAAGATTTGCGTCACATCCTGATGAGATGGCGCCTACATCCAATTTGCATAGTAGCAGATTTAAAGCAAATGTACCGCCAGGTGCTTGTCCATGAGGATGATACTTTCGTCCAGAGAATCCTATGGAGATCAAGTCCTGAGATGCCTATCCAGCACTTCAAGCTACTACGACTGACCTTCGGGACGTCCTGTGCTCCTTACTTAGCGGTGAAAACTCTTCAACAGCTAGCGAAAGATGAACAATCCAAGTACCCTGTAGCAGCTAAAATAACGCTAGAAGACTATTATATTGATGATGTACTTACGGGCTGTGAAACTACGGATGAAGCCATGGAAATCTACAACCAGATGACTAATTTGTCGAGCGCTGGTGGATTCACCTTGCAAAAATGGAACTCTAATTCTGATGCCCTTCTAGACTATATCAAAGAGGAAATTAAGTGTTCAGAGGCGCTAATTTAAAAATTTAATGATACGATCAAGGTGCTGGGTATAAGCTGGTGTCAGAAAACAGATTGTTTTGAATACACTCTCCAATTACCAGACTTACCTGAAACGATTACGAAGAGAAATGTCCTATCAAATATAGCGCGATTATATGATCCAATGGGATGGATCGCTCCCATTATTGTGATAGCAAAAATCTACATCCAAAAATTATGGAAATCAGGTTTGAAATGGGATGACAGGCTAACAAGATCTACTAAAGGAATGGTGTGAATTTCGAGACGACTTGAGTAAGGTCGATACAATCGTTATACCCAGATGGATGAACACTAATTCAGAAACTGAGTTAGAGTTGCACGTATTTGCTGACGCTTCACAATTAGCCTATGCAGCAGCTGTATATCTAAAATCAGTAGATAAAGATGGTCACGTGTCAGTCAATTTGGTATCAGCGAAGACTAAAGTTTCTCCAATCGGGAAAAAGCTGTCCATTCCCCGACTCGAGCTATGCGCTGCTCTGCTTGCTGCGAAATTGATTTACGAGACATCACAAATCATGAAAATCCCTAAAGAAAACCTATACGCTCGGTCTGATTCAACGGTGGTGCTCGCTTGGATCGATGGTGAACCTAGTAGATGGACTACCTTTGTCAGCAATCGCGTATCAGAAATTTTGACCATATTGGATAAAGATCAATGGAACCATGTTAACACAAACGACAATCCAGCAGATGTTGCATCAAGAGGAATGCGGGTATCACGACTCCTCGACAGTTCATTGTGGTGGCACGGTCCAGAGTGGTTAAAAGAAAATACAAGTCAAGGTAGACAAACTAAAGGAGAATTTACAACCAGTGAAAGAAGTGAGGGCGATTAAAAATTTTGTTGCAGTAAAGTCAAGTCGTGAAGAAGATCAAATGTTTACCAAATTTTCGACCTTATCCAAAACACTAAATATACTAGCTATATGTAAAAGAATGTCAACGAAAGAAAGAAAGAAGTTTGTAACAGTGCAAGAGAAAGACGTCATTCTTCAGAGTTGTATCAAACACAGCCAAGGTGTCTATTTTGAAGAAGAGATTAAAACAATTAAAAATCAAGGATGCGTCTCTAAGAAACACTACCTTCACACTCTTTGCCCGTTTCTAGACGAGAATGGAATTCTAAGAGTCGGTGGTCGCATTAATCATGCTCAAATGGACTATGATAAACGGCATCCAATTATCATGCCTAGTGAGAGCCATATTACCAACTTGATAATTGCGGATGCTCACATGAAGACATTGCATGGAGGACCACAAATTATGCTAAATCTTTTACGTTCAAAGTACTGGATAATCCGTGCCAGAAACCTGGTTAAGAAGTGCTACAGGAAGTGTACTACGTGCATAAGGTACTCGAGACAAGATAATAACCAGTATATGGGTCAACTTCCTGAAACACGAGTAACACCATCTCGACCATTTCAATCAACCGGTGTAGACTTCACCGGCCATATCAATTTAAGAATGTCCCATGGTCGAGGGTCGAGGTCATACAAGGGATACATATGCGTTTTCGTGTGTATGATAACCAAAGCTATCCTCGAACAACATAGCATACTTAACCCTCTGCAGTCGGGTTTTCGCTCTAGCCACAGTACCACAACCGCCCTCACTAAAATTACTGAGGACTTCCGTGTTACTATGGATCGCCGTCAGCTGACGGTCTTAATCCTCCTCGACTTCAGCAGTGCCTTCAACTCGGTAGATTTTGACCTTCTCTTAGCCTGCTTGCACAGTTTAAACCTATCTCCTTCAGTCACTGCCTGGTTTCATTCCTACTTACACGGACGCGAACAACGGGTATCGGTCAAAAACTTGCTCTCGAGTTGGTCGAAAATTATCGCCGGTGTGCCCCAAGGTGGAATTTTATCACCTCTCCTTTTCTGCTTGTTTACTATCTCCATCTCTGAAAATTTGTCTTGTAAATACCACCTATATGCCGACGACCTTCAACTCTATGCTAGTTTCGCTCCCATGGATGCGGCTAGTGCCATATCCGCATTAAACTCCGATTTAAACTCGATAGCGGTATGGTCTCGTAACCATGGCCTGCTTCTTAATCCGTCAAAAACCCAAGCAATCGTCATCGGAAGTCGCTCACTCATTGCCAAGTATAAAAATAATCTCCCCCTTATCAATATCGACAACGTCGTTGTCCCTTACAGCAGTTCTGTGAAAGACCTTGGCCTGCTTATTGATGAAAACTTATCTTGGCATCCTCAAGTAAGTGAGGTCAGTCGTAAAGTCTTTGGAAGTCTCCATTCTTTTAAACGGGTTCAGAATCTCTTACCTCTTTGTATTAAACGCCAAATGGCACAATCTTTTCTTTTACCGCTAATTAATTACGCTGATGTGGCCTACCTAGATGCGAATGAAGAACTACTCGATAAGCTAGATAGGGTTCAAAACGCGTGTATTCGCTTTGTTTATTCCCTGAAGAAGTTTGATCACATATCAAACTTTCGCAGGCAAATGGAGTGGCTACCCATTAGACGATGTCGGGAATTTCACATACTCGCCCTACTCTTCCGCGTACTACAGTCAAACTGTCCTACTTATTTGTATAATCTCTTCTCTCCGCTATCATCCCATGGTCTCCCATTGCGCTCTCAGGAAAATCTATTACTGGCTATACCTCAGCATTCATCAACTTTCATGTCTAGGTCTTTCGCAGTGCAAGCGGCCCGTCTCTGGAATTCCGTGCCTTTACCGATAAGACAACTTGAAAACCTGAGCGGGTTTAAAAATTCTTTAAAGAGACATTTACTCAACTTATGAATTCCCCCTCCCCTCCCGTCTCCTTTGCTTGTCCTTATATTTCACTCCTCCCTTCAATACGAGTTGGCATACGTTACTAATCACTGAATTATATTTTATACTATGATGACTTTTTTGTATGTGTATTTATTTATTACTTGTAAATTTATTTGCCCACATAAACCTTCAGTCACAATAACCCTGGCGGTATGGTCGGTAGATATTGCCACTTGGCAATAGGCCCACCACATTGTATTCTTTTGTGTGTGCAATAAAGCTTTTCAAACAAACTTAGAAGCCGTGTCTGACTTAACCGCGAAAGGTTTCATAGCGGCTTTCCGTCCTTTCGTATCCCGGCGCGGTCATTGTAAGGACTTATACAGTGATAATGCTACAAATTTTGTTGGAGCAGATAAGGAGCTACGTAAGATGGTGGTTGATGCCCAATCTCAGCTGCCGGATGATATCAGCCGACAACTAGCCAGTGATGGAACAACCTGGCATTTCATTCCACCCCACGCTCCAAACTTCGGTGGCCTGTGGGAGGCAGGAGTTCGATGCGTGAAGTCACATCTTATACGAGTGGTGGGTGATTCGACGCTAACATTTGAAGAATTGTCTACAGTACTAACACAGATCGAGGCGTGTCTAAATTCACGTCCCCTTTCATACATAAGTGAAAATCCTGAGGACCCACTTCCGCTCACCCCCGGTCACTTTCTCATAGGAGAGCCATTGATAGTAGTACCAGAGGAGAACTACTCGAACGCATCTATAACTGGGCTACAAAGATGGCAGGTCTGTCAGAAGATGATAAACCACTTTTGGAGAAGATGGTCAGAAGAATATTTGGTGACATTAAACCAAAGACACAAGTGGTTTACGAAACGAGAGGAACCTGAGATAAATGACGTCGTGATAATCAGGGATCACAATCAACCTCCAGCGAAATGGTTACTGGGAAAAGTAATTGAGAAACATCCCGGCGCAGACAATATTACCAGAGTAGTGTCCATTAAAACCAAAACCGGTGTCTGTAAACGCCCTTGTAATAAGTTATGTTATATCTCAAAAGCTTAGTTTTTATTTTTTTTTAATATATGTAATCGAAAGACAGTCTTATCTCCTGCTCATTTAGTTTAAAATTCGTTAGTATCACGCCTCATAGTGGGCGGTTCAATTTTGTGTTAAAGTATTATGTTTGTAAAAGCACTACGTCCTTTTGGTGGGCGGGATATCGGCGAAACAACCACACCACTTAATATTAGACTAAATTATCAGTGTAGGAAATGAAAGACAGCTCCCAATATCTTTGCATCCCAGGGCACACAATTTAACTTTTGATCAATGTTTTAAAGTTAAAATAATAAAGTGCCTTGGTGATAATGCAAAAGAAAGGGATGTCAAATCTTGGGAAATGGCTTTTATTTATATTTTAGGCGCTTGCAAAGGTTCGGGTCTCAATAGACAAAATTAATGTAGTTTATTCAATCAGGTTTAATGCTCTGTGTAGAACAGCCATTGCGGCAGAAAAATGTAATGTCAATGTAGGTAGTTTCAATTCCGAGAGATGGCGTTGAATGCAATTTAACTCGCGATGTCGCAGCGTCGATCCGAAACCAACATAGGTATTTTGGGAATTGGAAATAAATTGAGTCATACCTACCAGCAGTGTTTCATTTGAGGATAAAGTGAACAGTGAAAAGTGAGTCGACACTCATCAACTGCTTTTTATTTTTTATTTATTCATTAAAAATAATATTTTTCACGGTCGGTTATGATATACTTTAACTGGATCGTGTAAAATGTTATTAATCATTTCTATTGGTTCGATTTCTTGAATTTAAATTTTCGAGGAATTGTTCGATTTCAGAAATGTCATCTATCTTGATAACGGTTTACACCGAAATATAGAACCAACATTTTTCAACAATCATTAGTTTTTAGATATGCTAATCGCCTATTCCTTTCCAGCATAGATTCTCGACTTTCACTTTGTGTTACCACTGTATGAGGCAGGAAGAAGTCCAGTTGACAGACTTCCAATACCACAGCAGGGATTATTGACCAACACTGAAAGAATAGAGAAGAAAAAAGGCGTGGAGTCGCTCCTGGTCTACACAGACCAGATAAGTCTCCTTACATTTATTTTATACGTTAATTTATTTAGTAATAATACATAATTTCAATTTGAAAATAATAATTTACACTTATACTAATCAAATATTAAAATATTACCTAATTTTACTTATGTTGCAATCAATGGTTAAATCAAATTAATTACCGTTCACTTAAAACAGCTAAATTCACGGGACATGTGGAATTTCTTTCAAAATGTTTAAAAAACAATATTTGTCCAAAAGGGTTATTACCGAAATTTCCTGTCGCAGCAATTAGTCCTGAGATTCAATATGATTTTAGCGCAATGCGCTTAAGGTATTCAATTGAAATTATGTCAAATAAAATCACTCGATTAGATCTTAGTTCGAGCAAGAAAACATTTATTGTTTTCTTGAACAATAAAAACAAAGAAAGTATTTCATTGTTTTCTTGCTCGAATCGAGTGATTTTATTATTTAGGAAGGATGGTTGCTTAGTTTAGAGATTAGTTGTTTGAAGGGTGAGTGTTTCTAGATTAAAAAGGCCTTGTAAACCTACATCTCTGTTCGCAAGTCAAAGACAACCAACCAATCTCGTTTAAATATAAAGCAATCCCTAATTCAAACAAGGGACCCCTTTCTCCACTATGTACTATGTATGTAAGTGGATTTTATTATTATTTTCTATATATATATATATATATATATATATATATATATATATATATATATATATATATATATATATATATATATATATATATATATATATATATATATATATATATATATATATATATATATATATATATATATATATATATATATATATATATATATATATATATATATATATATATATATATATATAAAAATCTAGCACATTCATAGTATTTTTGTAGTATTTCTGTGGTATTAAAATGGCTATTCCCCAATATAGTTCGTTTCTCGGCTAGCCTCGGGCGGCTCGACGTTTTTATTACAAGCTTTTATTTACCTTGCAATGAATGTATGTTAGTATGTATGTATGTTTGTTTAGGTCAAATCTTGCAAGCTGAGTTAGATCCACTTACTCTTATCTTATGAAGTTGAAATTTTACATGTTCGTTCAGTTCCGATGAAAATGCATCTTTATGGTGAGTA
Organism: Micropterix aruncella; assembly: GCA_944548615.1. NCBI lineage: Eukaryota > Metazoa > Arthropoda > Insecta > Lepidoptera > Micropterigidae > Micropterix > Micropterix aruncella. The sequence continues at coordinate 16,016,441 of OX155967.1, forward strand.
TGACCTGATTCTATACCTATGTTCAGCTCCCGACGAGGATACTCTTTCTCGGGCAACAGCACAGACACACAATTTTGTATACGCATTTAATTGTGATAGCCCGTTCTAAATATCATCATGACATGGCTGATGTGCTCAGGGGACTCCTCAACAGTTAACAGCACAGAAACGATTTTTTTATACGCATTCAATTATGATAGCCCCGTTCTAAGTTTTGGTGCGACAGGGCTGCTGCATCCAGGGTTGGCGTTTTATTAAAAACTTGCTTTAAAAATGTGTTTTAGTATTAACTTATTTGATTAAAATGTATGTCGTTTTTTTTTGACGCTTGTATAAGATATATTGCAACCATAATGTAACAATGTGGTTACGACCCTACGACGCATCTGTGTACCGAATTTCAAGTCTCCATGAACGTAGAAGCTAAATTCGTTTTATCCTATTTATAATGCCAAACAACAGCGATAGTCTTCGATTTCAGCAAGATTACGAGTTGTCAGTGTGCTCTCCTCCCCCTTCTGGATTATGGAGATGTCGCATTCCTCGACCTCACAGAGGAGCTATTCACCAAGGTTGAGCGTCTCTAAAAAGTCTGCATTCATCATATCCATGGCCTCAGAAAATTTGACCACATCTCCGAATTTTAAGTCCAATATTTTGAGATTGAAGATTGATGGACCGATTTCAGCCATAATTTTCAACTCTTGCCATGACCAAATGATGCCTGCATGCCAAATTTCAGATCAATCGGATGAAGCGCTTGGGCTCTATCTTGAAGGAATACACACTTACAGACATACAAAAGTGCGTTTACAATTCTTTCCTTTGCCAGGAAAGTAATATTCATTCTAAGTTAAAATATATTCACCTAAAATTATATCCTAATTATGGTCCTAATTATAATTTATTTCTGTTACGAGGTTTTATACGGCACTTACCCCAAAAATCATTAAAAGTCAGTTTTCCACGGATTGACTCAAGATATAATGGAAATAAATATATTCTGTACATATCATTTTGTGCTTTTTACCAATATATAAAAAACATTAATTTGGTGACAGCATGTTAATTTCCTGGAATGTCTAAAAATAATAATATCCCAAAGGTCACGCTGTAACCGGCTGAATTCGATAAGGAGTCAATACGCAGTTGATTTAGATAAATCATATCTTTTTATTTCATAATGATTACATAAGATGGGAGAACCGCCATACGGTCATTTAAGATTCGTCAAAAGCTTTTGACACCGTCTACTATCATGCTAGTTAAACTAGATAAAGACTTAACTCTATAAGAAAAAATATATACAAACTAAACTCTTTGTGGGTACAGAATGTGCTACATCAAAATAAACACCTATAAAGACGCAAAGGTTTTAAAGCAGTAGGAGAATGAGATGGAAAAGGGAATTCATGTGTAAGATTTCAAATATTCTCTGAGTTTTTAAACCATGTCATGCTTGGCTCGGTTCTCACATTTTTTGGCAAAGCAATATTGTCCAGACGGGCTCCATGCGCGGTGAAAGAGAATGAGAAGAAGTCAGTGATGTGACAAGAGATAGAGAGTAGAAGGCTATTTTTTTGACTTCAGAGGGCGTCTATGAACTTATAGTGCAGTAAATCTGCCGGCGAGGTAATTGGGAGCGACCCCCTCCGAGATCTTGAAAAGCAGACAAAGAACTCTTATATCTCTGTACTCCCGCGTCGACAGTTAGTGAAGGTTCTCTCTGAACTCCGTGATGTGGTCAAATTTCCTGAGGCCATGGATATGATGAATGCAGACATTTTGGAGACGCTCAACCTTGGTGAATAGCTCCTCTGTGAGGTCGAGGAATGCGACATCTCCATAATCCAGAAGGGGGAGGAGAGCACACTGACAAATCGTAATCTTGCTGAAATCGAAGACTATCGATGTTGTTTGGCATTATAAATAGGATGAAACGAATTTAGCTTCTACGTTCATCCCACGGCTGAAAGAACGATCACATATTGTTATATACCAGCCTGGAGTGACGGGCTCACCCATTGTAGTCGACACCGCCCTACTATCCAATTCGTAATCTTGCTATCCTCCGGCACGATATTTTTCAGCCTATTCCGCGAGATGGTATATATGAATTGGACGAGAAAGACCGGTTGCTGAGGAATGTTTCTAAAATAGATTTGCGTGTTTTACGCTTAATGATATAATCTATTTATTAGATCCTAAATTGGATAATTTGCCGTAGTTATTACAATTATTGCCGTGCCCGGATTCCGAGCCGATTTATATGTAATTACCAACTGAATGATATATAGCCGTGAAATTAGCCACGCATATAGTTTCACGTTGTTTAAATTTTTAAAGTCTTTTAATCACCCTTCCTTGCCTAAAATGAACTGTACTCTAACCATCAATTAAATTTAAGGCCAGAAAAAAGTTCTAAACCCCTGTCTTCAAATATTTGGATAAGAACACATCAACGCTGACCCAGCTGTAGTGACATACAAATTAAGGTATTTATTATAACGCTTTTATTAGCTTGTTTCTACTCTTTTTTTGTGAAATTTCAAAATAATAAACATGAGCTCCAAGCACCTAAGCCAAATTTAACTCTATTTAAAAGAGGAATGTTATACAATTCAATTAAAATCTATAACCATCTACCTGCACATATTAAAGAATTAAAAGGAAAGGGTTTACCGCAGCCTTGAAAAAAAGGCCTATCGAAAAAAGCTTTTACATGTTAAACGAATATTTCTCCTAATGTTATACTGTGGGCATGTTTTTTTAAAAAAATAATTCAATTAGGAAGATTACACATTTTAAATTATACACATTTCATATTTATAGGCGGAATTTTGATTATTTTTTGATTTTTGTTTTTTTTTAATTTTTTGTATTATTGGTGAATTATTTTTATTAATTGTTTTCTACTGTTAGTGCTACTTATCCGATCTGTTTCGATTATTTCATGTTATATTTTTAAAATGTTATTTCTCCCCATTCAATGAACATTACGAATTATTATTTGATTTTATTTAGATGTTATAGGCAAAAAAAGTGAAATAATGTCATTTATTATTAAGAAATTACAAAATTAGCGAATAAGTAAATTTGTCAATCTGTTATAATAACAGGTAATTGTGAGAGACATAATGTTACGCATTGTCACCATAAATGTACCACCACAATTTCGGACAGCAAATATATTTCTATTTCTATTTCTATGTGTCTATCAGTATAACGGAAACTTTCAAGTAATTTTGACTAACTTCCTGACGTTTGCATTATTTGAAATTTTGCACATATATTAAGGACCGATGACAATGCAATAATTTTGACCTAATAGAAGAAGAACCCAGAACTTCAATAGTAATGCCGGTTTTAAACTCTAGTATTTATTTATTTATTTATTTTCCAAAACCTAAACATACAGATAATACCAAAACGTAATTATTATTCTATACTATATTATACATAGATCCAATTATTATCTAATCTTTTTTGTTATTACAAGGTACTACTTTTTTAAGATCTTTCATTCTCCATAGGTACTACATATTTACCTAATTACTTGATTGGTAAGAAATGCCAATACCGTACGTTGCAGCTGGTGTAGTGGAGTGTCTAGTAGTATCACCTTTCAGGTTACTTCAGCCGGCTCTCTTAACGGATGGTGGAGAACCACACTGGTACACAGGCATTCTACAAATCTCTTACCAGTGGCTCCAAGTAGCCGTTGTACACGCAGCGGCCACACCGCGGTAAATCACTTCGGCTCGTGGGCTAAACCTGGTCGAAGGGAGCCTGCATGCTTCGGTGGACAGGTTTGATTGCGGATACCTCCCGCATAGTGCACGAAGGTAACTAGACAGTTGATAAGTGACGGATGTTGGCGGAAGCGGCGAGACAGCACGGCATCGAAGAAGGCCTAGGGTGTCCGGTTGAGGGCTAAGAAACCGGCGGTGGCCAGAAACTGCATCCCTCTTTCTTCCAATCGTGGCGGATCTCCGCTCCAATGGCGCATGGATTGCAGGGGCGAGAGAGTGAGTCTGCACCAGCGCAACAGCTTACTCACTGTAAACTAGTCACGCTCAGATGACCGCTAGTTTTTGAACAATGGACCGGACTTGTACCCAAGGCCCGCAGCGATAGTGAACTGGTGGTGGAGTCATGTCTTGAAGGGATTTTGGGCTCTAGCTGGAAGCTACACGTAGGCTGTCAGGCGAGAGCGGTCGCTCTTCGGACTCACGGTGCTGAGAGAACGAGTTCTGCAGCACGCATGATGACAAGGCAGCTATGTTTAGGGACGCACTGCCTTTCCTAATCCAGGGAGGGGCTTAGAAAAAGTGGCCTAAACAAAGCTCACACCAAAACCTACTCATATAGCAACCGCCGATGTATGAGCATCAAATTTTACGCGGTCACCGCAACAAGATAAAACATTTGAAACAAACAACCAACGAACTGTGCATTGCCGCTTGGAATGTGCGTACTTTAGTTGGTAGCTAACACAACATTTTCCCAGAACAGCTAAGGAGCTAAGGAGCTCTCACGGTATAAAATCGATATGGCAACAATCTCTGAAATACATCTATTGGAGGAGGGTGAACTCTGCGAAAAAGTTAGTGGCTATACCTATTATTAGATTGGTCGACCAGTAACCGAGAAGAGAGAGAACGGTGTCGGTTTTGCTATTAAAACCAAAATCGCCAAATCGCTGATTGAGTTGCCCGAAGGAGTGAGTGACCGACTGATGACCCTGCGCCTTCTGCTCACAGACAACAAATATGCCACCCTAATCAGTGCATACGCACCGACACTCATGGCTTACGACGAAGATAAAGGCAAATTCCATGACGACCTCCGAACCACCTTTGAAGCTATACCACCCGCAGATACGATGTTGCTCTTCGGAGACTTTAACGCTCGGGTGGGTGCGGATAACTCAGCATGGAAAATTGTACTTGGGCCCAATGGAATAGGCAGCTGCAAAAGCAATGGTCTCGACTTACTGTCATTTTGCTCGCAGTTTGGCCTATGCATTACAAATACCTTCTTTGGGCTCCCCACAAAGCACAAAACCACATAGATGCACCCAAGATTTAAACATTGGCAATTCATAGATTACATCATAGTGCGACGAAAAGATCTCAAAGACGTTCTCATAAGAGGTGCAAACAGCTAGACGGATCACCGTCTTGTACGTTCCAAACTACATATGGGTCTACAAAGACCTCGTCGAGCACCTCATAAGAGCCCATCAGAGCACAGTGTGCTGGTCTCACCAGTGACAATGATGCTAGGGCTAGACTAGGCAGCAATTTTCACTTGATTACGTCTAACACGGCGAACAGAGACGAAAACTTGGACTTAACCTGGACAAACATGGCCGCTAATATATCACAGCCGGTTTCTGTATCCCTCTCCCCGCAGCATAAAAAGGCGATCTGGCTGCCCCGAAAAGTTTGTGAACATCATTCGCAATTTTCACGACTGCATGTTGGCTAGGGTGCAGTTTGATAACAGCCTTTCTGATGGTTTTTTGGTTACATGCAGTGTAAAACAAGGTTGCGTAATGGCTCCTACACTCTTTGGCATCTTCTTTGGAGCCGTTATTTCTCATGCTATCCAAAACTGTCGACCCCATCAAAGGAGTCTTTGACCTGACTAGGTTTCGCGCAAAGACTAAATCCCGTTAGCTGAGAATCCTTGACGCTTAGATGCTGACAGCCCTAGCGCACTTCAGTCGTATCTTTACGAATCCTGCAATAAATTCGGTTTGACAATCAGCACTCCTAAGACCCAGGTAATGGTTCAGCCTCTGCGAGGTCGACCACCTGAAGAACCTAATATTCTCCTGGGTAACGATGTCTTAGAGGTAGTATCTCACTTTCGCTACATTGGCAAGAAGACTAAAAATGATAACCGTCTGGAAACTGAAGTCCCAGTACGCAAAGCCAGAACTGCCTCCGCCTTCGGCAAACTAAACCAACGTGTCTGGAAATCGCATGATCTGAAACTGAAAACAAAGCTAGCCGTCTACAAAGCGATTGTCCTACCTACATTGCTATATGCCTCCGAAACGTGGTACCTCTACAGGAAAGAGATAAAGAAACTAGACGCATTCCACATGCGGTACCTCCGAAATATCCTGAGGATAACATGGGAAGACCGTGTGGAAACACAGAAGTATTACGACGGACGAAAATGCATGGCACGAGGGCTATGCTCATGAATGTTCAGCTGAGGTGGTGTGAGCATGTATTGCGTATGAAAGATGACCGCCTCCCGAAAGCTGTGTTTTATGCCAAACTCTCAAAAGATGCATGCAAAGTCGACGGACAGCATCTACGCTATAAATATGTCTTGAAAAGGCACCTAACCACCAGTGGTATTCCACCTGAGAGCTGGGAGAGAGCTGTTCACAAACGTAGCGAGTGGCGCTCCGCGGCTACCACAAAGGTAAAAGAGTTCGAGAAAACCCGGCTTGAGAACCTCGACTCGAACCACCAACATGGCAAAACTCGTCCGAAGTCCACCTACACAACAACTAAGGTGAACTCTACTGTGGTCGTTGTAATCGGACCTTTAGAAACAAACTGGGCTTTACAAGTGACTTCCGCGCGCATCTTCGATGTCAACCAAGAGGTTGCCGTCGTCGGATCACGATGAGGACGGCATCATCAGTATCATCACTTTGCAGCTGTGCTAAGTTCACTGTTCGATGAGGGCTGAGCATGAAGAATCCTTGTGTAAAAATATCCTCAACGCCAACACCGACAGCAAAGAAGTGTAATGAGATACAGGTAGATAAATAGATATATAGATAGATCTTTATTTTATAACTGTATGTCAGAGGTACATATGTCTTGGCACAAAATGGTTCTGATGGGTCGCACTAGTCATAATATGACTGTCTCAAAATATTGGACTTTAACTTGAAATTCGGTACGCAGATCCCTTGTTGGGCCGAAAACATATTGTAAAATTTTGATCGGAACATCTCATATAGGTACACTTCATTCAATCAAATATTAACACCTTCTGTTGGCGCTTGGCCCAACCGCACCCTTAGCCCAGAAACGAACCGCGCCGCCCGTGGCGGTTGCAATGGAACCCAACCGGGTTCTTCCGCCGGTCGATTTTGCTGACTGGACTGTCGGACTATCGGACTAATCATATATAAGCTCAGCCCTCGGCTACTTGCCGGGGAAGCATTGGATGACACGACCGAATTTTAGTTTAGTAAACAAATGGTACTCGTATACTATATATAACGCAATATATTAGAAATGTATGAGGAATGGAAAAACGCGATGAGCCACCTGTTAAATAACCCTGGAAGTCCTTCCAAAACTGGCAGGAAACAAAGTAGCCACACTAGCTTGCCAGTGCCCTAGCTGTTTAAGAAAGTTTCATCTCAGGATGACAATACGGCAAGAGTCGTTTTAACATCCTGAGATAGTAGGTTCGCGCGCATCATCAGAAACTCAAACTAGTGAGTCAAATCCGTATACTATCACTTTTTTTTTTAATTTAATCAAATTTTCATTTGTCAGAGCATTGTCTACCATGACATTGGTTTATTGTCGACATTGAATTTTGCACCATTCAAGAATTCATTTATCTGTTCCTTTTTAAAGTATTATGATTTGACCTTTTGTATATTTATTTTATTTGTGAGATAATATTCATCATTTGTCGAATCGATAACAGCTTCTCAACGTGACATAAAATTTTCATGGATTTATTGATGCCCAGATTTTACAGCTTCGCCTGTAGTTACTGTGTTCTGTAACGATTTAGTTACAGAACACAATTACACCATATCCTTTGAAGTGGCTATTCCGAATCGCCAGTATTGGGATAAAGGACAGCCTGACTGTAAAAATCGGTCACTGGTCTGGTATCTGGACAGGTCGAAAATAAACGGTGTGTTTATTATAAATAGGATAGAAAACGAAATTACCGCGTGAAATTTGTAACACCCGACGTTTCGGTGACGTTGCAGCCGCCGTTGTCTAGGGTAGACTGAAGAGCTGTCAATCCGTTGTTTTGCGGGTAGGCCGCATACCGCTGCCGCCACTGCGTAGGTTATAACGGTGGTGGGGGCCGGGCTCGGAGCGCGCGAACTTTGAAAATCCGTCTTGCACACAACACTCACTGTATCCTGTCTTACGTCCTTGCGTTCTGCGTTCGGCGGCGGGATCATTTTAAGAAGAGGGTTCCACGTAGAAGAAAGTTTGTAACCGTCGTCTCTATTGAAGTACGGGGTTCTTCTTATTTCAATGGCATTCCGGATCATGCGAGGAAAGTAGAATTGTTCCTTGGATAGCACAATGGGATTTTGAAACTGCATCCAGTGGTTACTTCCGCTATCCAATATATGTTCGCAGATCGCCGATTTTTCTCGCTGAACGTTTTTTACAGCTTTGATGTGTTCTTTCAGTCGCGTGCCTATTGGCAGTTTCGTTTGCCCAACGTAGGCTAAACCGCAACTGCATTCGACTTATACACGTAGTGAAGCCAGAGAATGGCCTTAATTTCGGAGGCCCAAAATTAAGCCCATTCTCTGGCTTCGCTACGTGGACGATACCTTCTGCATCCTGAAATGCAACATACACACGGTGGAAGAATTCCTGGGTCATCTAAACAAACTAAATTACATGAATTTCTACAGCCATCAAAAACAAAATAACATTTACTAAGTATGTAAAAAATATGTAAACCATGGACTATTCACACAGCTGCCAATTATTATTAGATACGTATTATTAAAAGTATATAAGTTATAAAATGAGGATATATTCTAAATATTATAATATTGGGAATAAATATTTATATAAAATACAATAAAATAAAGAGAGAAAGGAGGGCATGTAAGGGGGATGTAAGTAGTCAATAAGGTTAATAAATTGTGTTTTTGTCGAAACAGATAAAATCTATTTGTTGTACGTACCCATAATACGGATAATAAGAGAGGTTTGTCCATGGCTTGTATTGAAAACTTGGTACATAACACGTACGGAGAACCTTGTTTGTTTCGCAGGCGCCCATATGTTAACTAATGACAATATTGCAGCCTTCACAACCAGAGTCCAGCTGGTTGTAAAGGATGTCCAACAGTAATGCCATGTCGGCTACTGTGTGGCTGTCTTCCAAAGTAATTCAGTTGCGATATTTAGGCTTTCCTCATACGTTTCAAATACCAGGTTTCGCGGTAGTTCATTCTCCGCACGAAACCTTATTGGATTTGTTCTATTCGGTGGACTCCGTAATTCAGTGGCACTGCGGACATAGGCACGATAAAATGTTTTCATCACAAATGGGTTTTTCAACATCCTGTACGATCGGAAAATAAAGCCTAACAGTTTGCTTGATTTGATTTAATTGATTGAATTCATTACTCGATAGGCTTGTCACTACAGGTTAGTTGAACTGCGTTATTTTTCCGCACGACATAATAATTAGGATCAAATCAGCCATGGGGGTTTAAATTAAATAATTATTATCTGCTCTTTAACCCTTAACTATTGTCGCCATAACAATTATGAAACTTGTCGGATGGGTCCACTGGACACGTAATTATTTAATGCTTTTAATATAATCGTTTCATTGGCCCGTATTCCGTTTCTCTTAGGTGCCTAACATGGGGTCTAAAAACACGCTAAAAGACGCTTAATTTTGAACTGACGTTTTGGTATTGCCTTTCATGGATCCTAACTGGAGCGGGCTTATGTAGATGCTATCAGGCTCTTAAATTGATGTTAAGCACCATCTTAGCCCTTTTCCGTATTCCGTTTCTATAAGTGTCATTGCGGATGGGTCTTGTTCGGGGTCTTAACTAAGAACGGTCTAAATCGAGCAATCTGAATCTGATAGCCGTGCAACTCTTGTTTCTCTCCCGATTTCAATGATGTTTTCTCAGCATTGGATTCTAAATCGAAGGGAAGATGAGCGCCGATTATCGTAGGTAATCGGTAATTAATATCTACATTTTTCCCCGAAAATCCTGTGTCAATATTTTTTGTAGACTATGTATGTCCTTGTATTTTGTAGCCTTGTATATTATTTTAGCCTGGTATATTGTATAATAAATGGCTTGGTATATTTGCATATTTTAAAACGAACAAAAACGTCGTGATAATCAGCGTGCGGTGACGACAGGATGGCGCGCGTGCGAGCGAGTGGCCGAGCCCTCTTTGGAACGGCCATAGACAAAAAGTAAAATTTTAAGATTTAAGACCGTTTCTTAATTTTGATGAAATGGAATACCAACAAAATAACGAAGGTGCTTCAGTTCCTAATTATTAGCACCAGCTTAATTTAAGCCTGCGAGAAACGGAATACGGGACAATAACGACAGCGCGCTACAACCGGACCCGATGTCATTATTACGCTATATTGGTGAACCGACAACTGGACAAACAACCTTTTAGTAGAACGAATATCAAAGTTCTTAATTTTTAGCACCGGTTTCGTTTAAGCCTGCGAGAAACGGAATACGGGCCGTTATCGAGTCGAGTTTAACTCTTTGCGTACATTTGAAGGCGTCATGCGCATGTTTCAGCGTAGCAATAATTGGCGAATCATATATATATATATATATATAATTATATATATATATATATATATATATATATATATATATATATATATATATATATATACATATACATATATATACATATATATATATATATATATATATATATATATATATATATATATATATATATATATATATATATATATATATATATATATATATATATATATATATATATATATATATATATATATATATATATATATATATATATATATATATATATATATATATTTTATTTTTTCGCTTAATTCGTCTCAATTGAAGGAATTTTGTGTTGCATAAGGATAAGCCCTATTTATGAGATATATGGATGAATAGTGATCGTTAGTCGACTGCAAAAGGACCTTTAAACTTACATTGCACCGTCGAAAGTCGTGCACATCCGTAAGTATATCTCATTCAAACATAAGCATTTCCCAATACAAGCTGGGATTTCCTTCGCTACTTTTTAAGTAGCTTTTACCAATTTTATTTTAAATAAAAACATCATCCTATAAACGGATTTCTTTACAAACCTTATCAAATATAACAATATTATACAGTTTTCTACAATATTTCTTTACAATTTTTTTATATTATACAATTTTATATAGGTTTACCCTATTTTGATAACATTATACAATGTTTATTATAAACTCCTCTGCCAGAAATTAAGATTGAAGTTTCTTCTTACATTTCATTGAGCATATGGAGGTTTTTTATTTTTATTTCGATTTAATGGCTCGTTGATAACAAACTCAGCCAATTGTATCATATTTTAAATGTTGGTAGCATTCGAAATTTGAATTATTTCGTAATGTCACTTTCATTTGGAAAACGGCTTTGCCGAAGTGATCAATAGTTTAAGTTTTTATTTTTTCGCTTAATTCGTCTCAATTGAAGGCATTTTGTGTTGCATAAGGATAAGCCCTATTTATGAGATATATGGATGAATAGTGATCGTTAGTCGACTGCAAAAGGACCTTTAAACTTACATTGCACCGTCGAAAGTCGTGCACATCCGTAAGTATATCTCATTCAAACATAAGCATTTCCCAATACAAGCTGGGATTTCCTTCGCTACTTTTTAAGTAGCTTTTACTAATTTTATTTGAAATAAAAACATCTTCCTATAAACGGATTTCTTTACAAACCTTATCAAATATAACTATATATATATATATAAAAATATATATATATATACATATATATATATATATATATATATATATATATATATATATATATATATATATATATATATATATATATATATATATATATATATATATATATATATATATATATATATATATATATATATATATATATATATATATATATATATATATATATATATATATATATAATTCGTTTAAAGGATGACACTTTGATGAAAAATTAAAAATAATAAAAGCCACTTACATAGCTGGAAGGTGTTCCCGGACTGGACTGGGAAATGCTTATTGTTTAAACGAGATGTATTTTTGGATGAGTACCACTTTCGACGGTACACTGTAGGTTTAATGGGATCCCTTTATCGCTAGCGAACGATCGCCCTTCATCCACATCTCAAAAACAAAGCGTATCCTTTTGCAAACCAAAATAAAATGTCTTTATTAAAGACAATTTATTTTGACATTTCGAATTTTCGAAATGTCATTCCGCATTTAAGAGACGATTGATTGTGATTTTTTTCATTGTTTTTGCTTAAATTTGTCTTTAATAAAGACATTTTATTTTGGTTTGCAAAAGGATACGCTTTGTTTTTGAGATGTGGATGAAGGGCGATCGTTCGCTAGCGATAAAGGGATCCCATTAAACCTACAGTGTACCGTCGAAAGTGGTACTCATCCAAAAATACATCTCGTTTAAACAATAAGCATTTCCCAGTCCAGTCCGGGAACACCTTCCAGCTATGTAAGTGGCTTTTATTATTTTTAATTTTTCATCAAAGTGTCATCCTTTAAACGAATTCTTTAAAAAAAGATTTTACAAAAAACCAATCAAATATATATATATATATATATATATATATATATATATATATATATATATATATATATATATATATATATATATATATATATATATATATATATATATATATATATATATATATATATATATATATATATATATATATATATATATATATATATATATATATATATATATATATATATATATATATATATATATATATATATATATATATATATATATATATACACGCTACGGACGTACAGACAATATAATAATAATGCTGTTTGACATGTTGAGCGACACAGAAATGGACAGAACCGGTATTTGCTGGCGATTATCATTGTTTCTGTCGCTGTGGGCTTTGTATTTATTGTATATTCAAGTGGTGATAATTTGCTTCACACTGTGATTATCATTAATATATAGTAGCTTTGAAATAAAAATATTCTGTCGAGTGTAAGCATAGTTTTTGAGGTTGTGGTAAAACCTATTACCTGCATAGGGTTTTATCGGTGTTTATGGCAAATTCGCACGCAATGTATGTATTTTTGTTTTTTGTAATTTCTCTTATAATACTCTATATTACTTTTTTAATGACTTGTTGGAAAGGGTTTTAGTGTCCGTTAAAATGGAAAGCAGATACTTATTAATTATTTTGGCTTTTATTTATTACTTACATATACATTCCAATGCAAAATCACGAAAGAAAAAGGATGTACAATCCAGAAATTACTGTTGTATGCTTTTAAATTTAGGTATACATTTATGTGAGCCCAGGTCAAAAGGCGAATAATTTAAATGTAAATATTTGTTTTCCTAATGTGCCAAGTAAAGTAAAAAATTATGTCATCTATCTTTCCTTTCGAATATCGAGTATTTATTAGAATTATTCGAATAATTAGAATTATAGAATTATTCGAATAAGTCCAAGGACAAACGATAGCAGGAGGCAATCACCGTAAACCGTATTTTTGGCACAGCCAGCTATACTACAGAATATACGGTGTAGTAGTATGTTCGCGTCGGTTCCAGGAAAAATCACGGAATAATTTTCATGTCTTATTATCAAACTATTAGGCAATTACTGGAAATAGGCAGTTTTATTTGGTCTTTCTTCTTCTATTTTAACCGAATTAAAAAAAAAGGAGGAGGTTATCAATTCAGTTGTAACTTTTTATTTATTTTTATGTTTGTTACCTCAGAACTCTCCCATTTATGAACCGATTTGGGAAATTCTTTTTTATTCAAAAGAATATACTTACAGATTGATTCCATTTTTAACAAAATCCTGTTCTGATGACGGGATCCATGAGGAATTGAGGGAACTCCTCAAATATTATCATATGAAATTGAAATTCCGTTCAAATCCGAAATTGTTCAATTCCGATGACAAATCATTTATTTTTATGATAAGCATGACCTGATTCTACACACTTGGTTTGCTCCCGACGAGGGAACTCCTCAACGGTCAACAGCACATACCTTAAATTGTGTATACTCATTCAATTATGATAGCCCGTTCTAAATTTTATCATGAGATGGCTGCTGAACCCAGGGTTGGTTCCCGACGAGGGATTTTCTCAACGGTCAACAGCAGGGACACAAAATTTTGTATATGTATTCAATTACGACAGCTCGTTCTAAGTTTCACCATGGACTGTGGCACCCAGGGTTGGCTTCCAACGAGAGAACTCCTTAACGGTCAACAGCACATACATAAAATTGTGTATACGCATTCAATTATGATAGCCCGTTCTTAGTATCATCATCACATCGCTGCTGCACTTATAAAAAAAAATGAAGTCGGTTTTTCATTTTGTTAAAATTTTGTCTATTATTGCTTTTGGCTATCCACCCAATGAGGATGATTTCTGCCAGGTGGTTACTTATTCTTTAATTGGGAACTTTATTGTTAGTGGGATAGCACTGACACAGACACAAAACTCACAATAAAGGAAAGAGGAGAAACTAGTATGTCATATTATGGAATGGAATATTGTTACTAAAGGGAAATGTGATTGAGGTGGATAAATTTATAGAGGATTTTAGGGACTTTTGGTGAGTTAAGGGAGAGGTCTATACACAGTGGGAGCTGAATTTTGAGGGCTGTAAGGTCCGAGACGAAATTAGGATAATTGTTGTTAAATGGGCAGTTAAAAGGTGGTTAGCAGTGCAGTCTGCATGATCGCAATCGCATTGGGGGGACGGAAGGACGTGTATCCTATAGAGGTGAGCGGGAGTGCAGTTGTGGCCAATACGAAATCTGCAAATGACTGCAAGGTAATGAATAACCTTGCGGCTAAGTGGCTGATGATGGAACCATGGCTTGTGTCGGATGAGTTTTATTTTGACAAGCCACATGCGGCCTGTGGACGTACAGCCAAATATTAGATAATGGTTATTTCACACGCCCTAAGACAACATGTGCCTTGTAAAATAATCATAAAAAAATGCAGTTACAATGAAACATATATTTTTTTAAATAATTTTTAAATATCTGGAGCTTATTTATGACCTCGTTTGTTTGTTTTGTTTTATTTGTATTACTTATTGTGAAGTTTCACGATGGGCGGGTTCTTTTTATTTTCCTATTTAATTATTTACCAAAAAAAAAATACGTAGAAATTATTTTTACAGAATGATTTTGCGTCACTCCTAACTAGGCAGTGTCTGTTTCACGGAAAACGCCAATTTTAAATGATATTATTTTAAAGTTTAGTTTTATGAAAAGATGTTAAGAAATTGTTATAGCTAATTATAAAAAAATCTAAATAAAATAAACAAAATAGTAATTAAAAAATCATAATTAACATTAAATAATAAAAGTAGTAGAAAATAATTATAAAATAAATTTAAGCACAAAGTATTATGTTATAAAAATACAAAGCTGAATTCACTCTTCTTTACATATGGGCAATATTATATTGTTAGAAATATGAGGTTGTGTACATTGTGTATGTGTAAATGTGTTGCTATTTTTAAAATGTCATGAGGATACTTTCAGTTTCCGTTGTTCCTCACTGAATGAGACTTTTTTAACACGGTTTTATTAGGTCGACCTGTATGTAACTAACTATGTAATGGAATCTAAGTTAACTAATTTAACCATCTTCCAAGGATCGTAGCGTCATGAAAATTGGCAGCTGTATGTAGTTCTGATGACAGTACAATAATATGGTACTGTCGAACTGATCTGATGATGGAGTCGGAAGATATGAACTGGAACTTCATGATGGAACATCGTATCGTAGCTGTGTTTGGACTTGTTAGAAAAGTCTTGGAATGATCTTTGATCACGATTAGGTTTCAAGGTCTGATGATGAAGCCGGAAGATAGGCACTGGCATTTCATGCTAGAATATCGTATAATAGCCGTGTTTGGACTTGTTAGAAAGGTCTTGTAATGAACGTTGGCCACGATTAAGTTTCAAGGTCTGATGATGAAGCCGGAAGACAGGAACTGGCATTCCATGATAGAATATCGAATCATAGTCGTATTTGCACTTGTGAGAAAGGCCACGTAATGGACTTTGAACACGATCAGGTTTCAAGGTTATAACAAACCTATTATATATTGACTTGTAAATATTGAGTGTAAATAGTCTAAATATTGACATAGGTGCCGGTATAAAATGTATATAGACCTATACATGGCGAGTGTAAATAGATTAATATTGATATATCTATATACGATGTATATTGACGTGTAAATAGGGTAGTAGGTTGTTAAATATCCCGTCCAAGCCAAGGTGAGAAACGTGCCGAGGTCTGATTTTTTTGGTTTTTACGTGCATTTATTAAAGCGTGTTTTTAGTGTTTTTTTTTTAAACTAATAATTTATTTTAAGAACCACCTGTGCCAATCCTGAAATATCGAAGTGTATTCCTAAAATATTCATTAATCTCGGAAAAGGTAATGGATTTTAGTGTTATCCAAACGATGCAAATCTCCTGGGCACTATATATTTTGGTGCTTGCGCCGCTCTTGTGTTCTTAGAAGGGAACGATGTATCTGCTTGCGTCATACGTAATATCGTATTATCATACTACAATCTCTTACAACTAACCCAACTATGATGTGTTTATATGTATCTGAGCTTGTAACATGTGTGTAAGCTTGTGTCTTGTTATCGCATTCGTTCGACAGAATTAAAATGCAATTCCGTTAATTTTATCCCTACGGAAAATGGTGATCCAGCCGGGAATCGAACCCGGAATATTACAATGTAAGAACAGACGACCTAACCACTATGCCACTGGGACGTGATCTATTTTGAAAAGTTTCTTTTTGAACGTGGAAGATCAACTTGCTAGCATTGAGACTGTACATATTTTCTTTTTCTACAGTTTATTTTTCTAGGCCAGCTACATTTTAAGTACAAATAATATCAGAATGCAGTTATTCCAGTCCTTTTTATCCAGTCGCCTTTGATATATTTTTTTTTGCAGAACCGTTTCAGCAGGAATCCAAATAATATAAATTATTTTTCGAGTTGTGCAGTCAGAATATCTCCAGATAAAATGACGGATTTACCTAGCAGCAGTAGTACACACGGCAATAAAATTAAAGAAGGCAGTATTATAAATCAGGTGATGGCTACTATTACTGGTGAGTATTTATAAATAATCACTTCTTCTTTTTCCCAAGTGCTATGTCCGAGCGTTGGCGATGGTCAGAGCTATTTACCACTGTCAAATAATTGTGTGTAACATTTTGGTTAATTCGTTGTTGATTCTGGATCCTTGTGCGTAGCAGAATGTTTCAAAATAGTCACTAATGGTTCTGTAGGAGCCTACGGCCCTACATACCCACAACAAAAAGTTAATTTCACAGAACAGAAAACTGCAGACTCGCTCAAACTTGCACGAGCAGCTGCAGTTAATTTCCAGCTAAATTCGGCA
This sequence comes from Micropterix aruncella, assembly GCA_944548615.1. Lineage (NCBI taxonomy): Eukaryota > Metazoa > Arthropoda > Insecta > Lepidoptera > Micropterigidae > Micropterix > Micropterix aruncella. The sequence goes on from OX155967.1 coordinate 16,033,903, forward strand.
AATATTGCCCAGGCAAGCGACACATGCGTCGCCCCACTCGTAGCTATTGCATCACCGATCACCCTATAAAACGCAGTACATAGCATTCGATGAATATCATTCCTTTGGAAGACAGTTGCCCCTCTACATCATTCCTTTGGCAGACAGTTGCCCCTCTACATCATTACTTCGGCAGACAGTTACCGCGCTCTACACATCGTCCCCTCAGCGGACAGATATCTCGACTACACACTTCACACCTCGTCTACATACGCACCGCCACGGCTTCACCTCGCGCCCACACTACAACACAACGGCGAAAGTAACTCAAGGTGTTAAGAATTGGCGACTTCGATTCACTTCTCTTCAATCTTCTGAATAAACTCTTCTACACGGACAACTGCGACTCTCATTAACGGAGCAACCTTCATGCTGAGAACCACCCTTCGCTCACAAGCAATTGGAGTCTAGTGAAGGGTGGCCATTCTCACAGTTCTATAATAGTCAATAGTCTTTTATTTATCCAAAATTGCAAATACAGTTGGATATTTCATAATTGTAAATGTTTAAACCCAAATTAACAAAATATAAATGCAACAAATAATCAAAATATTTCTTTATTATTAAAAAGTCAAAGAAATCGATAACCTAAAACTAATGTTACGAATAATCAGTAATAATGACCATAAAAATAATCAAAGTTATATACAATAATTATTATAATGATTTAAATAACATTATAAAGTTATTCCCACGAGGTTTAACTCGTATGTTTTAATATAAGAATAATAGAGGTATCTTAGATATATGATATAATTTTTCATAATAAAGATTTTGCTATATTAAAGGCATTGTAATATTACTCTACTCGTATAGTTTTCGTCGTTCTCGTGCAGTTAAGCCACTAAGACCTGCTCGTTATCTCTGGTCGGCTTAACTCGCGGTTTTATTCCTATCCGGTTGCCTCCTAAAAGGGGGCTGACCCTGGAAAGGAGTCCGTTTTCCTGTTACGCTATGGTGGATCGGTTTTCTCTGGGGGATGTACTTCGGACGCTGTTAGGCGGTTTGCGCATCTCGCTGCGTCAGCCAATAGACTTTGCACTCTGGCGACTAACCGGGAGGGTCTGGAAATGCTCTTATACGTTTCCTAAACAGCGGGGATGGTTATTGCCTAATGTCAGCTGCTCTTGAAACGACCGGTTGCCCATTCGATCTCGAGTGGTAGTCGGCCAATAGACGCCACGTTTTGCGATAAATTCGTACTGAATTACCCCTAAAATTTGGTACTAGCCGCGTCAAATTTCTCGGTCCCCGCCCGCATGCTCAAATCAGATGTATTTGTGATTTGAGCATGTGCGTTTAAGTACTCACAATCAACACCAATGCCCCGAAACAAAAATGATAGAAAACCTTAAAACTATCTGTCTGCTATCTCGTGCGGAGTTTTCGATAAGATTGTATTGTACGCATTTTTGAGTAAGTGTCCGAGGGACCGAGATTTTCAACGCGGGCTAGAGACCGCGCAAGCCACTTCGACGGGAGGACGGAGAAAGCCGGCCCACTTCCCAGTGCCACGCGGTAAGGCGCTGGACTCGCACGGGTGAATTGGGACAGTTAGATAGTGCTGTGTTGTACCTAAGCCTCTAAGTTCACTCAAGGTTGAAAGAACGATCACATATAGTTATAACCTCCTGATGTGACGGGTTCGCCCATTGTAGATGACACCTCGAAAGTATCAGTAAATGCTATTAATATTAGTATTATTATTTATTTTTTATTTTATTTATTTAGGTAAGTAATAGCATGAACTTATACTTAGATACATAATTCTTAAAAAAAACATATTATTATGCCGACTATAACTTACACCGTTCGAAATGATTTGAAAAATATTTACAAACTAAATTATGAAACAAAAAATGCATCCGTAAATATTTATTAGTTGAGAGAAAACGGATCCATACTGTGCGTAAAGAGACGACAGTTCTCCCGACGCGTTTGTAGACGGCCAATGAAAACTCATCGTCCAAGTCCAAACGGCAAGGACTCGTCCCCACCAACCAAAAAAAATGACAGTTGACCGCAAAGTTGTAGAGTTAACCGCAAACATATAAATCATACTTATACATCATAAATTCAAAATAAGTAAATGGGAATACATATATAAGTTATATTATATTTATACATAAATATTACAAATCAATAATTACTAGCAGTTGTTGCTGCTGCTTCAAGGGCGGTTCGTACAGTTATAAATAAAATACGGAAGAAATATTTCTTCCGTATTTTATGGACGACGCGTACATGTCGAAACGTGATAAATTCTATGATTTTGCTGCAAAATTGGGAGACAGTTTATTCAAATTCATAAATTGTTTGTCAGATAACTCTCTCGAGAGTACAAATTCTCCATAAGTAGAGCGCTTTTTTAGATGATCACAAATAGTTTTTCTACGCTTTGACAAACTGTAAAGTAGCGAAAATTCATTAAGTTCATAATCAGACTATGACTCTGAACTAATTTTTCCCGCCAAAATCGAAAACTGTATATTCTTTGTAGTAGCCAGGACGCGAATGAATGTATTTGTGTCATTTAGCTGCATCCCAGCATACGCTCGCTGCCTATGTCTGTCTCAACTGTCCTGCCTTGCAAAATCTGTACTTTGTCAGCATACGCTTATGCTTATTCTGCTTTTACAGTGAGTCTGGCCCAGTTCCAGTTCGGATCATGCTTGTCCTGGATGTCGCCAATGGCTGTGTTCCTGCAGACGAACTCCTCGCCCAGCGGTACTCCGATGAGTGGCCTTATGGTCTTCTGGGGAGCGTCCAGCTTTTGTCTCGGAGGCTTGCTCATGACGCCCATCATTGGGTATATATCGCAGCGATACGGAAGGAAACCTGCTTCGATTGTCGGCAGCATTCCTATGGCTGTAGGTATAATATTTATCTTTATTATTAATTGAGTCAACTTTAAATTTCAATAACCTATTTGAAATTTCAAATGTATTCCTTTATTCTTTACTCAAACAGGTTTATTTTATTTTCGTGAATATAGTACTCGTAAACATCCTTTTAATATTATAATCAAGTTGTGTAATCGATAACGCAATGTTTTTTTTTTGTGGAAGGTTAATGGAGTTAAATATGGAATATTATTTATAGAAGTATTCTGAAGGTCAATTTTCGATGACTCGTATAAAATGAAATCGGTTGGGTCACCCGAAGACTTTAGAAAACATTGTGTACAATTTTAGTTTTCAGTAGATCGGCTAGTATATTTTACGTATTTTTATTCTAAATAATAATACGGCGCAAATAATCACATTTATTAAAATACGGCAATATTACTACTCATTTGATTTTTAATTGTCATATTTTCCTCAGATATCATGGAGTCTAATAATAGCAATTCTCAACGAGTGGAGTTTGGTCCTATCAAGAATCCTGGCTGGAATGTCCTGCGCCGCTGCCTGTAATATGGTAATGTTACATAACGAACAGTAAAAAAATCTCTAACTGGTCGTTTACATTAATAATCTATACTAATATTATGAAGAAGTAATGTTTGTAAGTTTGCAAGTGTGTATGTTTGAGGGTTTGTAAGTTTGTATGTAGGGGGAAATGTCCGAAACTACTTATCCGACTTCAATAATTCTTACACTAACGGAAACTTCCATTAATGACGAGTGCTATAGGCTATATTTTATTGTGATACTTAATGTTTTTTAATAAGAAATTACGACATTTTTAAATCAAGTCGGAAGAAAATGAGCTGGTGAGATGCTTTATCGGCGTGCGCTGAGGAAACAGTTTTGATATATGTGAAAATAAAATATGATAAAAATATCGGTCTTGAAAAGATCTATAAAAAAGTCGACGACAGCATATATCCAACTTTTATATTTAAGTAATAATACCTGATTTTATATCCCAAAAAAGTAAGAAAAATAAGTGGGCAGTGTTTTTTGAAGACATTAGCAATAAAATAAGAATACTTATCAAAATAAATTAATCCATAATCACGGGTGTTAAATAAAGAAAGTTTTTGGGATAAACTGAGTAATAGGCAGCTATTTATTTATTTATTTTATTTATTTTATTTATTTTATTTACATATACATATACATTCAAATTCATGAGCACAACAGAAAATAAAATGTCAATTTATACAATGCCGTCATATGCTTTTAAAGTTATATACTCATGATACATCTGTCTGAGCCTAGGTTACATAGCGCATACATTAAGAGGGCTCCGAGCCTATGCCGCTACACAAATGTAGGTAATTTACGCTTGCCGGCGGCGGCCACGCAGGTGTGACTAAATCGCATACATTGATAACGCTGAACAGACGGTCACCCGCCAAAGCGATGTAACCCGCATTTTATAATTTTATTGCTCATAGCAAATTTCAAATAACAAAAACTGCAAATTGTGATAAAAGCAAATCTTTTTGCACACGTATTTATTAGACCAAAATGGTCGATTTGACCCGCCGTTCCGACATATTTGGCCCAGCGGACTCAAAATAGCGGCCGTTTTTCAAGATGGTCGCTAATAAACCAAAATTATTTTTCTCATTCTGATTTTAATGACCCATGGGCCTTTTCGGCTATTTTGGGGTCGTATATTTCAAATAAGGCAATAAAAATAACTTTAGTTAATTTTGAACAGGATTATAAACATTTTTAACGAGTATTTACTTTCACGTTACCGTTATGTTATACGCGTCTTCTTCGAGTATTTGCACACTGGAAAAGACGAATCTAAAGTCAAAACTGTCAAAAAAGTCAAACGAGAGAATAATTTTGTGTATGCTGTAAGTAATTTCTGAAATTTGCTACCCAGAAAACATGGAAAATTTGAACTATATAATATAGAATATGTGAATGGGTCTTTGACTTTGAATTTGTAGTCGCTGGCTCAAATATGACGACTACATGTGTTTTGAACAACCTTTGAACGTATTTTGAACCGATTTGAACATATTTGTACTTTTGGCCAGAAAACTTAAACTTTTGTACTCGGTGTCATCATCAGAACTGGTCAAAATAAATGTACCGTGGCCGTTTTATTCTACACTATACTACACTATATATAAATGATTGTACAGATTCTACCTTGTTTGTAAGGAATTATTTATTTATATTTATTTATGTTTATATTTTCAGCATCATATTTGAAATGTACGACGCCAAAATAACCGAAAAAGACCCATGGGTCTTTAAAATCAGCACGAGAGTAATCATTTTGGTTTATTAGCGGCCATCTTGGAAAATTGCCGCCATTTCGAGTCCGTTGGGCCAAATTGTCGGAGCGGCAGGTCAAATCAACTATTTTGGTCTAATGAACACACGTGTGCAAAAGGATTTGCTTTTATCACAATTTACAGTATTCTTTCAAAATATGAGACGAACCGCTTCCACTATCAGGATAGCAGATACTTTATGATTCTGAGTAAAGAAATAAAAATGGATAATGCTTAAAACAATTATAACATTGTTATTCTCATCAGTACGAGGATAAAATGTATGTCGAGAAGGATAAAAAAACAGTAATTATTATAGGTATAAATAGCTACACCAAAACTTTAATTATTTCAAAAAGCAGTTACCTTTATAAATAAACTACTTCCGACGGAAAGAAGGTACAGATAGATTTCGCGGCTTAATGTGATTATATATTTTTGAACAACTTCAAATATGTAATTAAAATTAGAAATAAATTAATGAATGCCACTTTTAAACAGTCTCGAAGAGGAGTTTTGTGGATTTCACTCTGTGCTCCCCGGGATTCGCCCGTTGGATGAACAATTGGAAAGTTCACGAGCACCTTACTTCTTCGGACCGCAGACTGGTGACATTTGGCATCGGCCGTCGCGTTCCCCCCACGCCACAATCCGAGTGGCGATACCGAACCGGCGACATTAACTGGTACCGGTTTGGTGAAGTCCTCTGCGAAAATCTTGAGGCCTTTCCATCGCCTTCTAGTAGTACCGCAGAGGACTTGTGTGTCGCACTTAATGCGGCCATCGAGTCTTCCTGTGATGCCGTAGTAGGGCGGAAGAAACCCCGCGGTGGTTTCGCGGCCCCGTGGTGGTCTTCCGAACTCTGCGATAATTTTAAATTTAATATTTTAAATAATGTAACGTAGCGATTGAAAATTAATGTGATTGAAAATTGTTATTTTTGGGATGTGACGCAATGATGAGATGAAAATTTTCTGCTGATCGATCAAGGTGAACAATGTATGAGATGAAGTTAAAATAAAGAAAAATAAAAAAACTCAAGTTTCAATTTTTTTTAAACTCTCTCTATACTATTGAATATCTATGATATTGAACATTTTCAAAGCCTATTTGATTTTAAAATGTTTTTCAAAGGATTTTATTTTTCTATGGTTTTAAAATATTTCTAAGTATTCTGTAGTTTTGAATATTTTCAAAGACTATTTGACTTTAAAATGATTTTCAAATTATTTTATTTTTCTATGGTTTCAAAATATTTCAAAGTATTCTATAGTTTTGAATATTTTTAAAAACTATTAGATTTTAAAATGATTTTCAATTTTTTTAAACTTTCTATGGTTTTAAAATATTTCTAAGTATTCTATAGTTTTGAATATTTTCAAAGACTATTTGATTTTAAAATGATTTTTAAATTATTTTATTTTTCTATAGTTTCAAAATATTTATAAGTATTCTATAGTTTTGAATATTTTCAAAGACTATTTGATTTTAAAATTCCCGTGCTTTTTCTGGTTTAAATGACGTGTCGCAACCTTAAATCAGTGCATATCCTATCAATGCTCTTTGTAAGCTAAATATCTTACAGCCAACCACTTATTTTCAACTTACGAAAATGTTACATCTGCATGCCGAAATGTCCTTCGTTGCTCACTCCTGATGGCGAAACTGCTTTTCAAAATCAATATTCAAAATCAATATTCTACCTGTACATGGTTTATAATGCGTCTTTCAGTATTTTTTTATTGAATTTCAGGTTTTTCACGCAAATTAACTAAACTATTCGAGATTGCAAGTTTCGAATAGTGGTCCCTTCAGAAAATATTTTCAATTGTTTTACGCTTATTGGAGTCGATCTATTTTTTATATAATGAGCATCGTATCGATCGAATCTTGGGGTTTAAAACTATCTAATTTTCTTATATCTCGGACTGAAAACAACATTTCTTTCTCATGTCTTCAGACTGAAATTTCACGCTGATTCTATGGCGTTTCTCAAAAAACGAAATATGTTTTCTTACGCTTCCCCATTAACTAAAATACATGTAGAGTATTATAATAAGTTATAACAAAGATGGCATAAACATCCATTAATAAAAAACAAATATAAAAAATAAAATACTTACTGCTGTTTGCTTTCTTGTGACGATGCGTGACGACGCGGCACTGCGGTGTAGAAGAATAAAATATTACGTGAGCGGGAACTGATAAGAGCTAACCGAAAAAGACGTGCTCCCGCTTTCAATAGCAGCAGGGAAGTGAATCTATTTCATAGCGCGCCTAGGTATTTATTAACGCGGCCAGCCCATACAAAAAATGTATGGAGAATCTGATACCTGATTTTCTGGGATTTATTGTATAAAATCCTATTACAATCATTGAAATTTAAATAGCTTATAGTGAAGATATGTCATTTAACTTTCTTTTATAATAATTTGTAATTCAAATTAGTTATTATTTTCCCAGTGAGGACTAAAACCCCGCGCCCATTTTTGTATATTTTCTCGGGTGTTTTTATAAAAAACTACGCAAACTATTGCCAAATTTATTAGCTCACCTTATAAATGACTTATTGATAAAAACGAGTGTTTTTTGTCACTGCTTTTATTAGCGTAGTTTTAGCGGAATAACTAAAACGCTAGACCCTAATTTGAGAAATTTCGTGCAGCACCCTCTTAAACGCAAAATGATAATCTTTCTATTATGCTAAGCAAAGAGCAGCCGAGCCCGCCTTGCTAGGCACCCCTGTGTTAAGGCGAGCTCACTTCGGGAGTCACACTAGAGTGCCACGGTTGTGTCAAGGAAAGATCTAAAATATATATTTTTTTAATTATTTCTATTTTAATTTATATTCATTATTATTATTATTATTTATTTTATTATTTTGTTATGTTTCTAGTTTTTTAACTGCAGAATAGAATCCACAAGCGCGAATCCCCTCTTTTGCAATATAGAGGTGATTGTCGCATCGTATTCCGCTCGTTTCCCTGTAAATATTGCTATCCATAATGCAGGTAGGCAGATTGAACCATAATGCAGGCAGGCAGGCAGTCCATAATGCAGGCAGGTTTCGTATTGAACGCAACTGAACTGACTGACTAGTCTTCAGGGGTTCGCAGCAAGCGGTTTTTTAACAACGTACTACTAACACTAATTAAATAATAAAAGTTATACAGTTACAAAATTAAACTAAAGTTAGATACATACTTACATTTTATAATAGCAGCCGTAGAAATAATTATATTAAAAGAAATTAAAAAGTATACATTTATAATATAAATGGATATATGGCTTAATAGGTATTCAAAATTATTAAATTACTAGATAGTCAGATAGTCAAATAAAACATATAAAAAAATAAAAAATGTTTGACATGTTATGACACTTCTATACTTTAAAATTCAAGATGGAAAAATAGCGTTTCAACCCCATCTCTACCCATATTTAGAAGCCAAGTATGGATTTGTTTCTTAAAAATAATGATGCTATTTACAGATTTAATATAGTTTTCAACTGTATTGTAGGCTCGAGGGGCCATAAAAAGATAATGCCGCTGAGCAAATGCAGTTCTTGTTTTAGGAACAAGGAATTGTTCCACAATGGGATTGTTCCAGGAATGTGATTTATTGCCCGAAGAGACCGTTGTAGAAGACTTTACCAAACACTCTTTACAGCGGTTATGTGCCAAATCAAATACCCAACTTAGCGTATAGTAATCGCTTAGTTCTACTGCCCAACGTGATGACCAGACTGCTGATTTACCCTTCTCCTCAGCGCCTCCGCCGCGGCTCAGCGATAGCCTTCATACTTCGGACACTAGCGATAATGGCCCTTATTCCGTTTCTCGCAGGTGCTTAACTTGGGGTCCAAAAACGCGCTAAAACGACGCTTAATTTTAAACTTAAGTTTTGGTATTCCATTTCATGGGTCCTAACTGGAGCGTTCTTATGTAGAGGCTATCAGGCTCCTAAGCACCGTCTAGACCCTTTTTCGTATTCCGTTTCTACAAGTATCATGGCGGATGGGTCTTGTTCGGGGTCTTAACTAAGAACGGTCTAAATCTAGCAGTCTGCCTCGAGAAGTCGCCGTGTTGCACTTGTTTCTCTCGTGATTTCCAAGATTTTTTGAAGCGGTTTCAAATATATTTGCTCAGCATTGGCTTCTAAATCGAAGAAGGGACGATGAGCGCCGATTATCGTAAGTAATCGTTAATCAATGTCTTTATTTTGCCCTGAAAATCCTGTATCAATATTTTTTGTACATTATGATCAACAGCCTTGTATATTTTTAGCCGTGTATATTGTATGGTAAACTGCCTTGTATATATGTATATTTTAAAACAAACGAAAACGTGGCGACAAACAGCGTGGGGTGACGAGATGATGACGCCGGCGGGCAAGCAAGTGACCGAGCTGTCAAAAATAAGACCCCGCTTTGGAACGGACATAGGCAAAACGGAATTTTTTAAGATTTAAGGATGGTTCTTAATTTTGATGAAACGGAATACCAACAAAATAACGAAGGTGCTAATTTCCTAATTTTTAGCACCAGCTTAGTTTAAGCCTGCTAGAAACGGAATACGGGACAATAACGACTGCGCGCTACAACCGGACCCGGTATCATTATTACGCTATATTGGTGACCCGACAACTGAACAAACAACCTTTTAGTACGAAAATGTGAGGTTGCTGCTACATGTGATGCTGGTGTATTGACGTAGATCCTCATTTATATTCTTTAACTGAAACATGCTAAGTGTTTTAATTTTTTAATGAGCGGCGCGCTCTCTTATTTACTAATGCCTCCAAACAAATATGTTATCTACTTTTCATGATAATTTTCAGAGTCCTCTGTATGTGACTGAAATAGCCGATGACTCCGTCAGAGGGGCACTGACCTCATCGCTGATATTCTTCAACACTATAGGTGTCGTGGTTGGCTATTTGGTTGGTGGGTATCTGGACCACAGGATCGCTGGCGGCGTACTACTATTGATATCACTAACTCATATCGTAGGGATTCTTATTCTACCAGAGACACCGGTGTTCCTCGTCAAACAAGAGAGAATAGAGGTATGTAAGTATGTTAGATGTGTGACGTACATCCTGGGATTGACGTGAGGATGTGACGTACCTTCTGGGATTCATACGAATCCCATGCAACTTGATGCATGGGATTCGGATGAATTACTTTGTCTCTTTATTTTAATTTAAGAGTCATTGTTTCTTCCTCGTGTAATCTTAATTAAACAATAATTTATGTAATATGAAATAAATAAATGACAAATACGAAATCTAATGAGTTTAATATCTTATCTAAATATAATAATTTCAAATAACCGGGAATTATTAGAATCAGGTCAAATATAAAAAAATCAAATAATAAGATTAAAAAAAAAAAAACTAACTTTTCGAGTCATGTCCCTGAATTCGGTCAGATTATATAAAGGCTGGCCTATCAGCATTTCCTTATATTAAAAAAAAAAACAATATCAAATGAAAAAAAAGAAAAAGGGTTAAACGATGCCATATAAAACAAAAACTTAACAATAATGAAAGAATAATGAAACCCGCGTTGGTCTCACTGACCAATCGACGCCTAATATGGCGATACGTGTTATGGCGCCTCCACACGTTGGCCAACGTTGGCCGTATCGCCTATGCTCTCGCTCTTTCCCATACATTTTTCGCACGTGACAGTGGTTCTGACTCGCTTCCACCTTAGCAATATTGGCCAACATTAGCCGGTAGCGAATGGTTTCGTGCAGCTTGGCCCATAATATCCATTTTGTTCTCGGATCGGCTCAACTCACGATTCGGCTCCTATTCAGAAGCCTCCTCGTGCGGAAGGCTAGCCCGGGTAAGACTTTCGCGTCTCAGGCCTCACAGCTGGTGGACCGGTTTCTCCTGGCGGGGTTGCATCCGTTCGGCGACGAAAATCGATTGTGCACTCTGAAGGTGCAATCGGTTTTGACTAATTGCTGAAGGAGTCTGGAGACTATGGAAATATACTGTCTCCTAAGTAGCGGGGGTGGATATTGAACTGTTGTCATGCCACTCTTGAAATGACTTTAGGCCACCCGACCCCGTGTGGCACCACGAGCAAAGGACGCCCAGGTCCCCGATAAATTCAAAAATACTGCTGTAATACAACAGGTAGAGGCCGCGTACGCGAATTTGGTCATGTAATCAGCTGGGAAGACGGAGGTATCGTGAGGGTTAACTTCAGACGGAGATATCCTACCAAAACTGGTAGTTAGGGGGCGAGGCTGCCCGCTGGATACCTTTCCCGGTGCCTCGCCGTAAGGTGTTGGCCTCTAACGGGCTTGTTGGCAGAGCTAGACAGTAGATTATCTTGTCTCTAAGTCTTCGACGTTCATCCCATGGCTGAAAGAATGATCACATATCGTTATACCAGTCTGGGGTGACTGGTTCGCCCGTTGTAGTCGACACCGCCCTACTGGCCAACATTGGACAACGTGTAGAGCGGGCATTACTCGCACCAACGAACATTGCGCACTGAAGGGAATGAAAGAAACATATAAAATGAAAGGAAAAAACACAAAGAAGTATTTTGTTAGTCTTAAAGAACAACAAATAGGTCTTGTATAGGAAGGTTAATGGATCGAACATCTTTTCAGGATGCTAAGAAATGCCTCGGCTACTTCAAGAAACTCCATCCAGAGCACAATACGGTGGTGGAGCGAATAGAACAGCTAAAAATAGCCAATGCAACCTACAACAAAGCACCAAAATTAACATTCAGAGAGTTGTGTGAGTTATCTATCTATTTATTTATGCTGCGAACACTGAGCGATGCAGCTTTAAACATTTGCCTGAAAATGAAGTGAAAACGGAGCATGTACACATGACCCGATAATGGACCCCTAAATTATACATAATTATAATAATAATTAGGTATTACTATGAAAATAATAATTAGTACTTATTAAAGTATATGTACTTAATACATTATCAAGTACTATATGCTATATTACAATTTACAGGTAATTCGATACCAGGCGAAAATCAGCTTTATTATATAGGGTTTTTCAAAAAGGGCGGGTCGATGTTGACAGGCTGTGTAATAAAACAAGCTGTGTGTGAGGTATTAACGAAATATTTTTATTTGAAATACCCACGTATGGAATATGACATCGTTCAAATGTCCGCCTCAGCTTCGCACGGTGGCACGCATCCAAGAGGTCCAATTTTCAATGACTATGCGGCATAGATCCAAATGAATTTGAGCTATGGCCCGGGTTATGTTGACTTTGAGGGCTTCAGTCGATTGTTGCTTCTTGACATATACCTGCGACTTCAGAAAACCCCACAAGAAATAAGTCTAGCGGCGTCAAATCGCACGATCTTGGTGGATAATTTACGTCAATCACATGCGCTAACGAACACTCATTTCGATAATAAAGTTTTAACGTGCTCCTCAATCGTGTAACTTACCATGGTGATTTGGCATCAGTGACTGAATAATAAACGCTAGATTTGACAGACGCCGCCAATACAACATTGCCGCCACCGACTGGCAATTTTGACCCGCCCCTATTAGAAAGCCCTATATATGGCGTAAGACATTTTTTTATATACAACATGGTTTTTATGTTAATTACATCATAATTTTGTTCATTACAGTTGAGGACCCCGTGAACAAGCGGTGCTTTTTCATAGTGATGGCCATGTTTAGTCTTCAATTAGTCAACGGGGGCTTCGTCATCACCAATTACGCGAGCGTCGTCTTTGATGCTGCCTTTGGTGTTAGCGATGGCGAAGGAGTGCTCTCTTTCACTATGTCTTCAACCCTCGTCGGGATCATCATGCTGGGTGGATGCGTCATCTCTATCCTCACAGTGGACAGATTCGGACGAAAGGTAAGCAATGTGCCAAAGATCTTTGAAGGCATGAAAGCCCTGTCTACCCATGAATCGCTGGGCTTATTTCATTTGAAATCCAAAAATAGTCTGCCTAAAAGAGAATCGTTAAACTTGTGCACCGCCATCTTCCCTGGAGTTGAAAGCTAAGGCCAATTTATAAATAACTTTTTCCGATCCTTTCATCAAGCCCTGTGGGAGGGCCAAAAAGGAGAAGAAAAGTCTCTTTTTTGGCCCTCCCGCAGAGTCATATCGTCGAGCACATAATCTACGCAACATTTTATCTAGACATGTCCTCTTTCTCCCGTGACCCAATCACCACTACCTGCTCGTTTCCCTGCAATCGAAGCCGCTGCAAAACGTGCCCGATACACTTTCCGGCAGAAGATTTCACGAGGCCTAACACACACGCGCTTTGCAATACTATTTTCAATACAAATTTTGTGAGGCGTCTTACGTTGGGGAAACCACAGTGTGAAACCACATAGTCAAGGAGCGCTCTTCCTCATTGTGTCTACAACCCTCGTCGGGGTCATCATGCTGGGTGAATGCGTCATCTCTATCCTCACAGTCTACATTCGTGTGAAAGGTATACAATACACATTGATAAAGGAACATTAAACAAAAAAATTGGTTGTGTCACCCCAATACTTTCCCGGCAAGCAGAATCCTCCTCCATCTGAAATTTGCGGATTCGGGGAACACCTAGGTCGGAACTGGGCGGTCGGTGCAATGTCCGGTATGCTAGCCACGATGCGCATCCGGTAAATAAGCGGAGGGGTCTGGAGCGTATGTTTTCTATTACAGCTGGTCCTAAGGTAGTGTGTCCAGTGAATGAACCCTTAAGGAATCCCTTAACTTTGAAAAATCAACCTTACCGATGTCGGTGCCAAGCTATTTACATATTGCCTTTAATGTCATTGTTAATAATTAAACATTATTCAGTTATTTCGTTTTCTTAGATGTTCCGTTTAGTTTTCGAAATATTCCACAATTTATCTAAAAAGACCTCAAAACACCAGTTAATGAACAGCAATTTCCTGTAAATGAACCAAATAAAACCCAATAATTGAACAGTAAATATTTAGGTTAGTAACTTTCAATTGCATAGGTAATAACAATCAATCATAAACATTTTTTTCGGTGTATATTTCAAAACAATCATTTCAAGTTATATTAATAAAAGTAGGTACTAAAAATATTTAAAATTTCGAACTTTACGGCAAATTAATTAACGTTCATTCACTAGCTTTTCTGCATTTTTTGTGAACTAGTAATGGAACACTTAATTTTCTACTCATAACGGACAAAAATCAAAGTGAAATGAGGTTAAACTATGCTACTGATCCATGAATTATTCAAAGAACGGAACTGTTGCTCACTGAAATTTTAAATATGAATAAAAAGACATGACTAGCACAATTTCTTATCTCGTATCGTAAATCCCAGATTGAACACTTTAACTTTAGGTGAATGTCACGTTAAAAATGAACGGTGACAGGTAAAAGGCGTGTTGCCATATTATAAAACAAAAATATTGCTACTGAAAGAAAAATACGGAATATTTTTCAGTCCCACTGTTTTCTTATTTTTTAACCGACTTCAAAAAAAGGAGGATGGTATCAATTCGGTTGTATCTTTTTCTAAAAATGTTTGTTACCTCAGAGCTCTGCCGTTTATGAACCGATTTTTAAAAATCTTTTTTTATTTGAAAGGATATACTTGCAGATTGGTCCCATTTTTATCAAAATCCTGTTCTGATGCTGGGATCCATGAGTAATTGAGGGAACTCCTCAAATATTATCATATGAAGTATGATAATATTGTACATGTTTATTCAGTACATGAAGAAAATGTACATGTTTAATCAATTCCGACGACAATGGGCCCGATTGCGTTTCTTTGTGAACTAAAAATAAAATTAAATCAAGCGAACGAGACAAAGCAATACGTTAGAGCGGAATATGAAACGAACGATCGTCGATAAATACTACCTGTCGAACTTATACTAGTCCGAATAAATTCGAGCATATTTCGTGCGGTGTTAGATTTGACCTTGACGGGCAGTTTTAATGCGAAAAAGTGACAACCGCTCCGCTCTTGCGTATTGCCCTGTCTCGTTCACACGAGCTAATTTCCGATTTTAGTTCACGAAGAAATGCAATCGAGCCCAATGTATTTATTTTTATGGTCAGCATCTGATCCTACACCCTGCGTTGGCTCCCGACGAGGGAACTCCTCAACGGTCAACAGCATAGACACGAAATTTTGTATACTTATTCAGTTATGATAGTCCGTTCTAAGTTTTACCATGACATGGCTGCTGCGCCAAGAGTTGGATCCCAAAGAGGGGTCTCCTTAACGGCCAACAGCACAGACACGAAATTTTGTATATGCATTCAATTACGACAGCCCGTTCTAAGTTTCACTAAAACACGACTGTGGCACCCAGGGTTGGCTTCCAACGAGGGAACTCCTCAACGGTCAACATCACAGGCACATTGTATACAATTTCAATTATTATAGCCCGTTCATGACATGGTTGCTGCACTTATAAAACATTTTGGAGTCGGTTTTTTTTGTTAAAATTGTGTAAGGCAAAAACGACGTTTTGTTCATTCTTCGGGGTTGGTTCATTCACTGGAGACATTACCCTAGTTGTCGACCTGGCGCCATCTATCTTTGAAACGATCCGTTGGCCACCCGATCTCGAGAGGACAGGCAAAGGTCCGCGATATATTCAAATTGAAATACCATTTACGTCAGGTAGAGGCTGCGAAAGCGACCTCGAATCCGTGACCAGACTGGAGAATCTTAGAAATCCGACCAAATCTGGTAGCAAGGGCGCGAGGTCGGTCCACTGTTTTCATTTCTCAGTGCCCCAGCGCGCACTTGCGGCCTAGTCGCGATGGCCAGTGAGATACTGCTGCATGTATGGAAACGCCGTCGTGCGAAGCGCCGCCGCGGCCAGGCCGCAAGTGCGCGCCCCGGCAAAGAATGAAAGAATGATCCAATATCGTTATAACTTTCTGGGGGTGGCGGGTACACGCCTCTTCTCGACAATTAAAGTATTCTTATAGGCAAATTTCGATACGGTGAACTCCTTCAAATACTATCCGATTCCAGAAACGTTTCGTTTAGCCAGAGTATTTTTCTTAATTAAATATATCATATTGCAGGTTCTACTGGGGTCATCTTTCGGATTCTGCTCGTTATCAATGGCTGGTCTTAGTGCGTGGTTCTACCTGACTGAAATACATATCATCTCTATCAGCTGGTTGCCTTTGCTGTTTCTGGGTTGCTTCGTTATCGCGAACATAGCTGGATCTGGGACTATTCCATACATCATCATCAATGAACTCTTCCCATTTGAGGTGAGCACATCCAAGGACCTTATAATACTATATAAAAGACCGATTTTGTCCAGGATATTTGAGGACCGGACTGTATTCTTCTTATATGGGGAAGATACGTTTAGATTCATATGAAAAAAACAGGAAGAAAAAAGAGTACACTAAGAAACAAACAAAGACGTGAGCTCCTTAAATAACTATCTTACTGACGAAAATAATTGCCAAACAAGGACACATGCTAGACGTAGACGGACATCATGCTCGATAATGTGTGAAATTATCGGGATATTTTTTTAACTATTTTATTTATACAAAATAAAACAATACAGAATTACATTAGATAAATAATACTCTTCGTTTATTAATAATAAATAATATTACTCATCGTATATCAGGTGCTTCTTAAGCTGGTTTTTAAATATTCGCGGTTCTTCTTCCCTGGACAGTTTTTAATTGAATTGGCAGTGTTGAAAAATTTAATGTGTTTCGGGCATCTTCTGAAACGTCATTCGAGAACGTGGTACATCTATGTTGTTATTTCCTTTTGTGTCATGTGTATGGTATTGCGTCACAGTTTCTATAAGCAACTTAATTTACTCTTGCAGGTCCGAAGTCTACTCTCTACGTTCATCTACATGCACGGTTGGCTTGTTCTATTCCTTGTGCTTTTCGTCTTCAACCCTCTGACGCAAGCAATCGGGGTGTATGGCGTCATGCTCATGTTCGCCATATTCAACATAATCGGAGTAATCTTCACCGTGGTTTTCATTCCGGAGACCAAACAGAAGAGCATGGAGCAAATACGAGAGAAAATGATTGCGAAATTTAAGAAGACCCATATCAGCACAACCATACCTTAAAAGAAAATATAATATATATTTATTTTTCATTTATTTAGAATAATATTTTTTAATTTTTATATTTTATTTATTAAAAGTAAAGCAGGAGATATACACAGTATT
>OX155967.1:16056323-16146001 GCA_944548615.1 Micropterix aruncella
TGATATTGTCGGTGATTATTAGTTGTCAGCCTTTTGGAATTGACAACTGCTACGGGCGAACCCGCACACCAAGAATTTATAACGATATTAGATCGCTTTTCATTGAACGCAGATACTTAGGGACAACACAGTCCACGTTGTAACTACGCTAAAAATCGCGCGAGAGTCCAACGCCTTACAGCAAGGCACTGGAAAGTGAACCCAGCGTGCCGACCTCGTGCCCTCGCTGCCAGATTTGGCCGAATTTCTGTCTGGTCCTCGTCCTCCAGTCTGGTCACAATGTTAGATGTAATTCAGTTCGAATTAATCGCGGACCGTGGCGCCCATTGGCCGCAAATATCACACGTGATTGGGTGGCCAACGAATCTTTTCAAAGGTTCCAACAACCCGCGCTGCTTAGAAAACGTACGTTTCCAGTCTGCCGGTTATTCGCCGGAGTGCACAGTCGATTGGCAAACGCCGCACGATGCGCGAACCGCCCAGATGCGTATTCCCCCAGTTTGGAACAACCGTTCCCACCTGTCTTGTGGCAGGGTTCACAGAGTCCTTTACAAGTTAGTACCTCTTCGAAGAGGCTACCGGATGGGAGTATTCAGTATTCAGTATTCAATTTATTCATTCAGAATCCTTCTACTATATAAACGCGTTAGATGTATGTATGGATGTTTGTTACTCTTTCACGCAAAAACTACTCAATGGATTTTAATGAAACTTTACAATAATATAGCTTACTTATCAGAATAACACATAGGCTATAATTTATAAAGATATATAGTTTTCTATCATCATTATTACAATTTTCCATCACCACGCGGGTGAAACCGCGGGGCGCAGCTTGTATACAATAAAACCAAGAATTATGAATTAAAGCTAATTATGGCATATTAGAATTCGTCAGTTGCTCGTAATATATTAATATATGTAGATATAAAACTATTAAAGCATAAATATTAATTCGACAATAGCATTGACTAAAGTCGGCTTTACACGGCAGACAAATTAAAAAAAAAAAAATACGTGTGGCACTCGGGGACTGCGCGGTAAAGCTAGTGCATAGCATTTTTAACAATGCAATTATGATTATTTATTTATTTTATTTATTTTATTTTTTCTGATAACAGATAACTGCGCTCTATCGGAAAACGTTGAAATTATTCCGAATCATTCGCGGCTGCGAAAGCAAATGATTCGGAATAATTTAAACGTCTTCCGATAGAGCGCCGCGCACGAATTTTTTATTCGATAAAGCAAAAAAACCGGATTATTCGAAAAAAATCGTAGATAGAAAGATAGATAATTAAAATATCTTTAAAATGGCGCAGGTTTCATAATATTACGCCAGATAAAATCTAAAATATTCAAAGCTAAGAATATTACGAAAATGTTCTTGTTTAACATATATTTTTTCGAATCGTAAGCGGTACTCGTTTAGACGTAATTATCAGTTTAAAATCATTAATTTTCGTTTAGAAATTTCTTCATTCGGTCGCCCGCGATAAAAGCTATGCAATAGCTTAAAAATAAATGGAAAAAAATAGAGCTGAATCCATGTACATGAGTATACATATAAAATATATAATTATTATAGGAATATTAATAGTCATCTTAGGCATTTTATACAAAAAAATATCACACACTAGAAAGTATCAAAACAAAATTGGAAAAAAACAACGTTTGTATATGATCAGGTATGTTAAGTTACACATTGTAATCTACATGTAATGTAATCTAAATATTAAATTCATAATATTATTATTTAACAATAAGAACTAATATGAGGTACCTAAAAGTTACATATTAATGTTATTCCCATTTGAAAGAATTGGCATGCTCAAAAAAATCACCCAGCTTGTAGAAAGCAAGTGTGGATTGCAGCTTTTGTTTAATAAATTTTTAAACCCCTTTGTTTCCATCTTTCTTGTGGAGAGTGGTAGCTGGTTAAAGGGCTTATAGCTCAAATATCCAAAGGACTTTTGTGTCTGCGTAAGGCGTACTTTAGGCAGGATAACGTCATCACGTCTGCGTGTAGTGGGAGTGCATATTTCCGTTTACCTCTTGTATATAGTAGACATTTTAAAATATATTCAAATGTAAAAGTTAGTATTTTGTACGAAAGTATAGTTCGCATTGCGTGTCACGGGATACTCCTGCAATTGCTCTCAGTGCACTTTTCACAGGAGTTAAATTGTAAGTCAAGCTGACTCAAGGTAATACCTGTTTAGTTTACTTTAATGTTACAGTGACTGTTACGCGTTGGCCTGGCTGGAACCCAGTTCGAAACGGATGAAATTACTGAATGCTAGTGGGATTACTAAATATATCAAATTTGTAATATTCGTACATATTACTATGTATGTGTTATGCGGCTCGCGTCTGTTAGTCAAGTTATATCAGTTGGTAATTAGATGAAACAGATCGATAGACCCATGGGAGTGAATAATATACCCTTCCCAATACCTCCTCCACCCCCCCCCCCCTTTTCACCCCATCTCCCCACCACACACAGCTGGAAACCATAACCACCACCTTGTTATACTAATAACTATCGTTACGCAAACCTACGTAACAGTATTTAATTGATTATAATATTAACAATCATAATCTTTGTTTGAATCCACAAACGGACGACCTAATTCCTTAATTGAATAGCTATATCGTCGGCATACTAGAAGATGTGACCAAAACTTTTTTGTTGGTAAATTAACCCTTCGAGTAGCGACATAATTTCATGGCAGACCGCGGAAATTTATTCGAATATCTTGCAATATGGCCGCGCTCGACAGAGTACTATAACTATGGAACTACTATAGCAATCATAAAAAGAATAACTGCAATGATCTCATTGAAATTTCGTATATAGAATATTGAAATCTCATTTTGTAAAACAATTAGATAATTATGAATAAATTAGAGAAAGTCGAAAACGGTGATATTTCGCATTGCTTATATACATACAAAAATATTTAGAATAGCTTATAAATCTATTCTATCATTCACAAATCATTTTTCGAAGAAAAAAACGATGATGTTTGACAATGGAATTTTACCAGAAATATCTGCGAAATGACGCGCGAAATGATTATGGCGGCCGTCTATGTATCTATGGTAAAAATGAAATATTTGGAATGGATTTTAGGATGCGTTCGAATTTGAAAATAAAATTACTGTGCGCTCCGGGAGCAAGCCGCCAATATTGGTCGTTACGTAGTCAACGGTGTTCTGATGTGCAACCAAATTTGGTTGCTACGTAGCCGAAGGGTCCCTTCGGCTACGTGACGACCAAATTTGGGTCCTATAAACTGCAATCCTATAAATACTGTACAAAAAATGCTCAGGTTTTGAAATGATTACTCTTGGCTAAAGGGCGTTGGCTATATGGGGCTTGGAGAAAGCTCGATATTTTGGGAAACTGCCGTGTACATAAATAAAAATTATTGTGAAAAAACGTTATATTTAAAAAAAAATAAATCCCTTAAAAAAAAAATTCGTGCTGTTTTTGAGATATTAAACAATCGCTTTCATCACTCCAAGACTTTCCCGGCAAGACTTACCAGAATCAACCGTATCATAGGGTTATTGGAAGATGCGTTATCTTAGTAAACAACATTAGATTTTATAACATAACAATTTATTTATAACTAGCTGACCCGTGCCCACATCGTTGGGCGGTAATAATAATAATAATAATAAAAATTCTTTATTGACCACAACGGGTACAAATTTATTTTATTTATTTATTAATTTACAATAACTTCATATAATATGTCATATAAACACCATTTACATAATATGGTTGAGTTGGGAGAGATTGAGCACATCCTATGGTGAAAATGTTTATCCGCATTCCTAACTAGGTCAGAGACCCGTATCTAGGGATGCTGATTTTTGTTTAATTGTATCGACGAGCTGACTCTTTTGATATTCTGAACTTAAGTTGTATTGCATGATACATAAGAATATATACATATATACATACGCATACATACACACATACATAAATATATATATATATATATAAATATACATACCTACACATATATATACATAGCAAATAATACACGAGATTTGATATTAGTTAGTAATATATAATTTAATAAAACAACTTAAATTATTAGCGAGAGCAATTGAGACTCCGCATACATTGGACCCCTTTCAAGCAGGTACTTCTTTATAAGTATTTTGAATGAATTTAAGTTGTTTGCATTCTTATAACTCTCATTTAAATTATTATAAAATCTCGGCGCAAGGAAGTAAAAATGCCTTTGGGCAAATGAGGACTTTACAATCGGAATTTTATAATTCGACCCAGTAAATGGCGGGCTTATTGCCATAAACGGCAATATCTTCCAGCCAACCAGCAGGTAGTATTCTATCAGCGAAGAGTGTGAATTTTCGGATGCCTTTTGCATCAGGGCGAGTCCCCAGTGGACTGTAATAATATATTTAACTCACCCTCTTTCGTGGTTTACAGCATCCTTTATTTCAGCCAGGTTGGCCTCGGCAGTGAAGCTTCCTCGATTTTCCGGCTGCTGACTGACGACACTTTAACTTCTACGGCTTCCCGGCAATTAAAGCACATTTATTTTTCTAACTTGTATATTCAGAACTTATTAATTATTATTTACGGGCCCATTGCCCTATGATAACTCGCGATTACATTTGTCGCGGTGACGTCGGTTTATAACACCCGAAAAGGTGCCCGTCCGTCTCCGACCTTTTTTGGCAACTAACTAAAAATGGCATCCTTCGCTTTCCTCACTGTTTACAATAAAAAAAAATCATTCCGCCCTTAAACGCCATGTCTATGCTTTTAACTGGCCGGAACAATTTGACACCTTCCCTTATTGGTCAAAGGATCTAAAAGGAAACGCCCCTTTCCAAAATGGTATGCCAATATACTAATAGATGGCCGTGCACGTAAATACATTACTAAATGTTTAATTATGTCTACTTAATTTTATAATTATCTCTACTTATAACTAACAACTCAAATACGGTGATATGGTGATTTAGGGGTGCTTCTGTATCATAGATTAAAGTTGATTACCATATCACCCTAATTACAAAATTAATTAATCTAATCACCCCAATTTACTAGGTACTCTAATTAGACGCATAAATGTTTACTAATTTTCATATCGGACCTGAACATTTTATTATGTTAGTATGCTTACTTAGTAATTTTCATATCGGACCTGAACATTTTATTATATGTTAGTATATTTACTTAGTAATTTATGTTATCTTATACCAACAATCAAGCTTACATTAATTAGCTAAATAATAATAAGGTGTCAAGCTATTTTTCTCGCAGACCGTTTGATAACCTTATCCTATATTATAATGTAATTGTCATAGATCAATTATCTGATAACTAAATTAATGATGAGGATTATGGCGCTGCTATAGCGTTGTTACTTGGGGCGACGACATCTATTGTCTTCCTAAACGGGCAAGGGGTAATAACTGGGTTTTTTGAAATGTTATAGTCCTTTCAGAGAAAGCGAGGTCGTCTTTATGACAGGGTGCATTTCAGATTTACTTCTTCGAAAAGTTAACCCGTATGTGAACAATGGTGCAATAGTGTTGTAAAACCGCCCAGCAACGCCTATTGTCTGTGTGCCAGGAAGGCAAGGGGTGAGTGCGGATTTCTGTGAAAAGACATATTATATCCCCCTTTAAAGTGCAGGCGGCATTGTTCGCGAATCCGGGATACCAATAAAACGATTCCAAATCTTTGCTGCCTCACTGCGTGGACAGCGTTGTTAATAATTATTTTTTAACGTAACATTTCCCCCCCAGTGACAGACAGTGTCACTTCGGTCTATTAATTATTTCTAAGGGTGGTATGTTGCCTTCTACCTATCATTTTTAATGTTATAACTAAGTTTAAAGGGACTTTTTTATTATTAATCTACTTTTTAACTATTCTACGATGAGTCGAGCGATCTTACCGATGGAACGTCGATACATTCGATTATTTGCTCTCACATCTAACACGCGTACATTTCCTTTCTTATCGGGATACACCTTTTCGATTATACCCCTTGGCTAGTGACCGCGACTTATAGACGGGTCAATAATCAACACCAGGTCTCCTTCTTTTAGGGGCTCCGTAGTTTCTTTCCATTTCGGTCGCGATGCCAAAGTTGGTAATATTTCCCGTAACCAACGCCTCCAAAAGGCGTCCGCTAGATATTGGCTATGCCGCCATTGCTTTTTACTGCACAGATCCTGGGGGCTGAATTGACCTGCTGACTGGTCACCGTAAGTGTATCCTAGCAAGAAGTTTAGAGGGGTCAATGGTTCGGCGTCTCGGGAATCTAACGAAAGGTGGGTCAAAGGTCGAGAATTAATGACCGCCTCGGCTTCCGTTAATAAGGTCGCCAATGTCTCGAGACGGGGCGCCTGTTCCTTTAAAACGGCTTTCAAAGCGTTTTTTACTGCTTTCACCATTATTTCCCAAGCACCGCCCTGGCTAGGACTGGCTGGCGGAATAAAACGCCAGGTAATATTTTTATTACTTAAATTATTTTTAATTGCCTCGTTGTCTAAACCGCTCATAGCCTGGCGAAGTTCAGCACAACTACCTTTCATATTGGTTGCATTGTCTGAGTATATTACTCGTGGCTTTCCGCGCCTGCTAATAAAACGCCTAATAGCCTGTATCATAGAATCCGTGGACAAGAATTCCAAAACTTCAATATGCACCGCTCTCACTGACAAGCACGTAAATAGTACACCGTATCGGTGTTCTTTTCGCCTACCAATTGTCACCGCCATCGGCCCAAATACATCTAATCCGACGCAGCTAAAAGGTCTAGTATGGTGTTCTAAACGTTCCGCCGGGAGGTCTCCCATCAACGCGGTCACCGGCTTGGCCTTTTTTATTTGACAGTATAAGCAACGAAATAACTCCTTTTTAACACTACGGCGCGGATTTATAACCCAAAAACGCTGACGCAATGTCGCCAGCACACTCTCAACACCTGAATGTAAATTTTCGTCATGCCTTTTCTTTATCAATAGTTGGGTAAATTGATCTTTGCCTTCTATAATCATAGGATACATGGTATCATAAGGCACACCGAGCGCCGCGCCGATACGACCGCCCATTCTAATGAAACCTGTCCCATCTATGAACGCATTTAAACCTTTCAGTCTACTTCCTGCCGGTAGTTTTTTGTTGTTTTTTAAGCAAAAAATGTCGCGGCCAAAACAGCGCCGTTGAGAATCTTTAATTAATTCTTTCTCGGCTGCGGATATATCGCAAGCAGATATATCGCGATTTTGGCATTTTCTCCGGCATAGGTTAGCGAATTTTTGTACATATGCCATCGTTCTAATCAACCGTTGATAATTGGAGAAGCGTTCCATGTCGATAAGTCCTTTATCCGTTTCATGGATATGAAGTGTCACCGCCGGTCGATATTCTAAACCCGCTCTTTCATCTTCCCGTAATTCATCTGGAATTTCCGCCGGCCAGAACTCGCGCCCTTGTTGTAGAAAGCTAGGACCTGTGAACCATCTGCTTATTGGAGACATATCAACGGGTGCGCGTAATCGCGTCGCATCATCCGCTGGGTTTAATTTGCCACTTAACCATCGCCACTCCTCGGCTTGGCTTAATTCGTCAATTACTCCCAAGCGGTTCGATACGAATTGTTGATATTCGTCACTTCGCGATCTTACCCACCATAACACGTTTCTGGAATCTGTCCAAAACACCTGTTCGTGGATTTCTATGGAGTGATCTTGTCTAATTTTATGACATAGTTGAGCCCCTAACAAGCCCGCCGTAAGTTCTAAACGAGGTATACTTAAATTCTTTAAAGGCGCAACTCGCGTTCTACTTCCTATCAAAGTCACCATAGGTGTCGTGTCGCCTCTTATTACCCTCAGATAAGCGGAAGCACACATCGCTTCTGCGCTTGAGTCGCAAAAAATGTGTAATTCTCGCCTTTCGCCCTCTATTTTTGAGGTCTGATAGTAGCGAGGAATTTTGACATCGGCCGCCCTCTGTAAAAATACTAACCACTCCTGCCATGCTTTCTCTATCGAGCTATCTACAGCTTGATCCCATTTTATCTTGCTTTTCCATACTAATTGCATTATGATTTTCGCCCGTACGGTCAATGTCGCGAGAAATCCCTGTGGGTCGTAAACGCTCATAATAACCCTCAATATTTCTCTTTTTGTCGGCGTTTTAGTGCCCGCGATTAATGCGCTATCCACTTTATGCATGCGTAAATCGAACGATAGTTCGTCGGTTTCGGAAATCCAATGCAATCCTAACAATCGTTGCACACCTAGTTCACTCCTTTCGATAGGTACATTTTGTTTTGCTATTTTATCCTCCGAAACCTCTGACAACACCCTGCTGTCATTGGTAGCCCAATTAGTTAGATGAAACCCTCCTTGAGTGTGTATATAATTTATTTCCCGAATTAAACGTTGAGCATCTCCCACTGTGTCCGCTCCAAATAAAAGATCATCGCAGTAATGATTTTGCTTAATGGCTTTTGCGGCTTCTGGATACTGGTCTGCGAAACGTTCGGCATTAAGGTTACGCACATAATGAGAACTGCACGGAGATGACTTCGAACCGAATAAGAGGGAGCATATACGATAAGTTTGTGGTTCACTATCGCGGTTCTTACCTCGCCATAAGAAAAGCTGCTTGAAGCTGTCTTCTTCTTGAATTTTAATACGCAAGAAAAAATCTTTTATGTCGGCAGAAAATGCAATGGGGTTTTCTCTAAACTTAAAAAGTATTCCTATGATAGAATTATATAGGTCAGGTCCTGCGACAAGGCAACTATTGAGTGACGTTCCATGGCATGTAGCAGCTCCGTCGAAAACTACCCTTAACTTTCCCGGTTTGGCGGGATTTTCTACCCCAAAATGCGGTAAATACCATATATTTCCCATTGAGCTTAGAATGTCTTTCGGCACTTCCTGTGCGTAGCCCTCCGTCAGATAGCGCTCGATTTGCTTGCAATAAGCGTCGGCGAAAACTTTATCTTTATCCATTTTAATTTCTACTGATCGTAACCGTTTAAACGCCATGCTACGGTTTGGTGGCATAATAATTCCCTCTTGACGCCATAGTAAACCAGTGGTCCAAATATTGTCTTTTATAACGGTTGTAGTTCGCAACAGCTCTTCTGCGCGAACAATTTCGGGGTTGACTCTCTGTTTTTCTGGCCATTCTTCCTGGCGACGTAAACTTTCAGTGAGCAGATCTTCCAGGTGGTCGTCATGCCGGTTCGTGATACAGAAACTGTGCTCTCGGTTGTCGAAGTTCCCGCTGTCCAATTCCCCCACGGCCACCCATCCTAAGCGTGTCCGTGAAGCTGATATCCCGTTACTAATTGTGGAGAGTCCTCGAGATATAATAAGCTGCCAGCAATTAGCACCTATTAATAATTGCGGTTGGACTTCGGTTACCTCGCGCGCTATGGTATTTATATACTTTCGTCCGGTTATCTCGTCACGGGGTATACTTTTTAACAATGGGAGGTTGAGATTATTTATGCTGTATGCTTGCATTTCGTAAGACTTGCTTTCTTCCTCTCCTCTAATTCGAAATGTAACGGTTTTAGCATTTTGAGATGTGGCGGTCATTTCGTTTACACCATGGATTTCCAATGGTTTAGATGGCCCGTCTAAACCAAGTTCGTTAGCCACCGCCTGATCCAATAAAGATACAGTTGAACCCTCGTCTGCCAGACCGTATATGGTTTTAGTTCCTTTCGGACCCGTGATAACTACCGGTAAAACTTTTAAAAGAATATTATTTCTCTTAATCGTATGGGCGACTATATTTTCCTGGTTGTCATTATTCGCGCGAGCAACACTTCTATCTACTTCGTTTGGTTTTTTATTTTCTAAACTAGCGTTCGATAATAGAAAATGATATTTCGCACGCGGGTTCTTGCGATAAGCTGGACAAGAGCGACTTCCATGCGATTTTGATAAACATTTAAAACATCTCTTCATCTCTCTAATCAAAGCCCAGCGTTCGTCTAATGACAGTTTTTTAAAACTCTCGCATTTTGACAAATAATGATTTTCATCGCATTTAATGCATTTCACCGATTCCGGCGTTTTATCGCGAGCATTAAAAACGTATTCTTTTTTATGGTTTGCATTTCCCTTTAGCTTATTTTCGCGGCTGTGGCCTTGATATTTTTTAATATCTGCCCCGGCGATCCCGGCATCTTTCGAGCTAATCGCTAATGACTCTAACCATTTCGAAAAATAAACAATTACCGGTTCGTCTGACGTTTGCCTATTTTTATCGGCCAACCAAGTGGTTAAAAGGTTTTTCGGTAATTTGCCGATTAGATTGGATAACAGATCGGGATTAAGTAAATGATCGTTTCGCTCTAACGATTGGAGCGTGGCGATTAAGTTTTTAATTTTGCATGCAAATTTTGTCAAAGCTTCATGATCTATGTCCTCGCTCAGGTTACTCATCCTACGTACCTCACTTATGGTGCGGTTTATAACAGCATTAGGATTTCCAAACAAGGTTTCCAGAGTTTTTACTATTTCTGATACTTGATTGGGGAATAATAACAGACCTGATACGGCCTCTCTCGCTTTTCCTCTGAGTGCTTTTTGGAGGCGTAATAAATTTTGAGCGTCTGTCAGCTTTCCCACAGTGGTAGACTGTTCAAAAATGGCTTTAAACGCGATAAACTCTATAGGATCCCCTGAATATACTGGTAAATGGTTATCATAAAACGGTCTGGAAGAAACATTAGCAATAACTTGACAAACCTGCTCTAATAACTGTTTATCGCCGCTGTCTCCACTTGAAGAGGCGCCCGCTTTGGCAACCGGATGCGGCGCCGCGACGCCCGTGCCGTCTCCAGCTGTCTGCGCTGGCTGCGTGCTCGTGGCTGGAGTTGCCTGCGCGCTTGTAGCGCGCGCGTCAGGCGCAATCCCATTTCCTCGCGAACACAGCACTAGGTTTTCACTCACTTTTCCGTGTATTTGCCGCACTGATTGTTCGATGTTTTCTTCGACGATTTCCGTTGCGGCGACTCGTTCCGGGCCGGGTGGCATGTCTTGTCTCGATTCTCCGGTGCATTCGCGAAAATTATTTTCCGCCCACGCAGAAGTTCGATCGGCGACTGATTCCGCTCTGCTGGAGAGCTGGCGATTTTGCCAGCTTTCGGCGGTGGATTCATGAAAAGATTCTGACACAACTTCCAGAATTCTACGTGCGTGATCTCCTTCCGCTTTCAGCACTTGTTCTTGTTCCGCTAAGTCCGCTTGAGTCGCTTGTAATGCTGCTGCCGCGCCCGCTGCTCTTTTTCTTTCTTCCGCCTTGGCGATTTCTTCCTTTGCTGCCGCCGCCGCGATTAATTTAGTTTTTTCTGCCTTAATCTTCGCCGCGGCTCTCGTTACACGTAGAATTTCTTCAGAGGCTTCTTTAACCTCCTGTAGACGCTCGCTCCTTCGGCTTATTGCCGACGATGCTGTAGAGTTGGGCCTGGTTGGCTGTCTCTTGGATGCTGTAGACATTTTAATTCTTCGTTGATCAACACAGATTCTTCAAATTTTAAATTTTTCTGTCACTTATTGGACTTGGTGATCTCCATCCGGCTCGAATATGACCAATTATGTTCTATCAGCGAAGAGTGTGAATTTTCGGATGCCTTTTGCATCAGGGCGAGTCCCCAGTGGACTGTAATAATATATTTAACTCACCCTCTTTCGTGGTTTACAGCATCCTTTATTTCAGCCAGGTTGGCCTCGGCAGTGAAGCTTCCTCGATTTTCCGGCTGCTGACTGACGACACTTTAACTTCTACGGCTTCCCGGCAATTAAAGCACATTTATTTTTCTAACTTGTATATTCAGAACTTATTAATTATTATTTACGGGCCCATTGCCCTATGATAACTCGCGATTACATTTATCGCGGTGACGTCGGTTTATAACACCCGAAAAGGTGCCCGTCCGTCTCCGACCTTTTTTGGCAACTAACTAAAAATGGCATCCTTCGCTTTCCTCACTGTTTACAATAAAAAAAAATCATTCCGCCCTTAAACGCCATGTCTATGCTTTTAACTGGCCGGAACAATTTGACACCTTCCCTTATTGGTCAAAGGATCTAAAAGGAAACGCCCCTTTCCAAAATGGTATGCCAATATACTAATAGATGGCCGTGCACGTAAATACATTACTAAATGTTTAATTATGTCTACTTAATTTTATAATTATCTCTACTTATAACTAACAACTCAAATACGGTGATATGGTGATTTAGGGGTGCTTCTGTATCATAGATTAAAGTTGATTACCATATCACCCTAATTACAAAATTAATTAATCTAATCACCCCAATTTACTAGGTACTCTAATTAGACGCATAAATGTTTACTAATTTTCATATCGGACCTGAACATTTTATTATGTTAGTATGCTTACTTAGTAATTTTCATATCGGACCTGAACATTTTATTATATGTTAGTATATTTACTTAGTAATTTATGTTATCTTATACCAACAATCAAGCTTACATTAATTAGCTAAATAATAAAAAGGTGTCAAGCTATTTTTCTCGCAGACCGTTTGATAACCTTATCCTATATTATAATGTAATTGTCACAGATCAATTATCTGATAACTAAATTAATGATGAGGATTATGGCGCTGCTATAGCGTTGTTACTTGGGGCGACGACATCTATTGTCTTCCTAAACGGGCAAGGGGTAATAACTGGGTTTTTTGAAATGTTATAGTCCTTTCAGAGAAAGCGAGGTCGTCTTTATGACAGGGTGCATTTCAGATTTACTTCTTCGAAAAGTTAACCCGTATGTGAACAATGGTGCAATAGTGTTGTAAAACCGCCCAGCAACGCCTATTGTCTGTGTGCCAGGAAGGCAAGGGGTGAGTGCGGATTTCTGTGAAAAGACATATTATATCCCCCTTTAAAGTGCAGGCGGCATTGTTCGCGAATCCGGGATACCAATAAAACGATTCCAAATCTTTGCTGCCTCACTGCGTGGACAGCGTTGTTAATAATTATTTTTTAACGTAACAGGTAGTAATAACGTTTGTTCGTGGCAGAACATTTTTTTTTAATTTTTCATTGACTTCAAGAATACATATACATACACATACATACACATACACATACATATATACATACAATACATAAAGTGCATAATAATATAAATGATACCAAATATCCATATTATACTATATGTATAATAAAAAAAATAAAAAAAATATATACGTAGGATCAGCTTATATTATTTTGAGAGCAGATATAGCTTCAGCCGGGAGCGAAACGCACTCGAACTAACGGTATCCCGTATATTGGAAGGCAGCTTATTACATAATCTTGCTGCATATACAGCAAAGGAATAGGTGAAGAAAGCTGTGTGATGCTGAGGTATACATAGAGTATTCGTTGACTGAGACCGTAATGGCAACCCGTGGGAGGATAACACTCTGAATTCGGATTTTAGGTATGACGGAATAAGTGGATTGTTGAGTATTTTCTGCAATAGACAGAGAATATGCAGGTCTCTGCGTTCGCGTATCTTGAGCCAATTTAGTTTAGTACGGAACTCTGAAATAGGCTCGTATTTTTTGAGCCCGTACACATATCGAACACAGACATTCTGGTAAAACTTTTTACTTGTGATGAAATTATGAGAGTGGTTCGGTTAGTACTGAATGCTATGATTTATTTCCTGACTGATAAAAGAAGGGTTATATTTTTACTGCAAATGTATATATGTATTTGGATGCCAATTTGACTATATTACCGTTATTTGTGAGTGTCTTCTTGCGAGTGTCTTATTTGTAAGTATCTTATCTCTTTAACCATTTATACAGTAAAAGGAAAATTATATGCAGTAAGAGGGAAAATTATCTTGTTTTAAAAACTTGAGACGACAAATTTACTTATTTTGATAAGAATTCATAATTGTTGATATTATGACCAATAAACATGACCTAACGATTAAAATTATTTTTTTTATATAAAATACTACTTTTTGTAATTAAAATATAAAAGTTAGACATATGCTGTTACTGACTTTTTTGTAGGCATTATCAATATCTACAACTTTTCTCTAGAACTTAATCATATATCTCCCATCGTTAAGGCAGCGTTAGTTAGAAACATTTCCGCTCGACAGTTTTTTTTCCGACTTACTACCACGAAAGAGTCTTTTAATTTTTCGGAATAATATATATAGCCTATGACACTAACAAATAACGTGGTTTTCTAATGGTTTTATCTGTATAATATTTGTAAAGAAGTATATATTATAACCACAATATTTCACTTAAGAAACCTAGTAAAACAGTTTCGAAAGCGAACGTCGGCATCTAAGCGCAGACACCAACCGCAGAAGCGGCTCGACATTGTCAAACGCGGGTAAGTGATGGCGCTAGCTGTCCGAAACTTTCTAGCGGAGAAATTAATATAAGTGTAACAAATAAAAAAAGGTGGACCAATTTTAATCACAATCTGTTCAAGTCTCGACATGACCAAATGATACTTGCATGCCAAATTTCAGCTCAACCAGATAAAGCGTTTTGACACTATCGTGGAGGAATACACACATAAACAAACACACAAACAGACACACACACACACAGACGCACACACACACACACAGATGCACGCACACAGACGCATACACACACAGGCCCACAGACACACAGCCAGACATCAATCATGAAATAGTCTTAAACATCTCGATGAGGAGGGGAGGAGGGGGGGGGGGAATAAAAAAGCAGCCTTTTGGAATTGGATTGAACCTTTTGAAATTGAAAAGTGAACTATTGTATCATATTAATAACTATTACAAACAATTTGGTTGAGCTAAAAAGCACGTCTTTAGAGAATAAAGTTCTTCGTTGAAACAAAATTCTCTTTACCTAAACCATTGATTTTATAGTGTCATAAAATCAATGCCTAAACTCCGTTACTTGTTGACGCGTGTTATATCCATAAACACCCAGTAGTTAAAGACGTTTGCGCATTCTGTGAGTCAGTCGACGGGCCTCGTCCAAGCCTCGTGCCGTCTTCAGCTGGGCAACTGCCCATTAGCGGGGCTTTAAGTGAGCCGAGTCCATTGACCCGGCTGTCTGACTGTGGTTTCGCAGGGCTGCGTGCCCTGCGGCAGGTATCCAGTGACAATCGCGCGCCAACCGTAATGCATTATATAATAGCCTCGCGCCGATCGCCGCCGCCGCACGCACGGTTGCCTTCGGTGTTCAATCAATAAAACGTTTTTTTGATAGAATATTTGTGGTTTATGTATGTTAGTTATCTATATATTTTCGCAATCTACTGATAACAAACCTTTCATTTGATGCTAAACACAATGAATTTATTATAATTTATTGACATTTGGTCAATTATTTATAAGATATTCGAATAGTTTAGGTACCCTATGACACCCGGGATTATATGACCATTCTAACAATACTACACATTTTAAAAACGGTCCAAGCATGTGAAAATATAATTATGTAGTAATTAAGCACTCTAAGTTATGGTGGAATAAAGAAACGGACGACATTTTTAAAAAAAATTGTTGTGTGGGGATTTTCTAAGGTCTTTAGGAGCCTTGTAACACTGCGACCATTTCTGATCTATTGTATTCGCCACCTACT
The DNA here is from genome assembly GCA_944548615.1 of Micropterix aruncella. Lineage (NCBI taxonomy): Eukaryota > Metazoa > Arthropoda > Insecta > Lepidoptera > Micropterigidae > Micropterix > Micropterix aruncella. The sequence continues at coordinate 16,071,984 of OX155967.1, forward strand.
ATAGGTTTGCGCTAAGCCTCGTATCATTTAAGAACCGCAACATGCTTTTGGCGCCAGATTGTTTTACCTCCTCAGGTTGGAGGTAATGACCACCACCCAGGTGGGTATATCTTTTAAGCATCAGCGGGCCACACTCGCACATGAGGTGCAGGGGAGTTTCCTCGGCCCCTAGGCAGAACCTGCACATTTTTGTGTCTCGGAGCTTGAGGTTGTATATGTGTTTGTTAAGGCCACAATGCCCACTGAGCGCCCTCACCAGTATGCGCACATTGTTCCTATTTAGCGATAAGGCTTTACGGGTCGTCTTAGGGTCGTAAGCCCTAATTAGCGCTTTAGAATGATACATAGGTACATACATACCTACATACATGAACCTTGAAAACATTGACAACATACATACATACATACCTTGAAAACATTTCACTCTCTTATTTAGGGTGACCGTGTAAAAATCAGAGTCATATCCGCCGATGCATATAAAGGCAATGCTCGCCGATCCGTAGCAAAGTTTGCGCTGCTCACGCATGGCTCCGTGTCGCTCGGCTTTATCAAGATTAGCGTTATTCTAAGATTAATGCCGTGGTTTTAGAGAAACTCCCCGGCCCCCCTCTCAGCATATGCTAATATCCAGTACTGTAATGCAAATTATAAGCCCTTTGTGTGGCAATGAAAGCCGCACCGCGACACCGCCCCCCCCCCTTCCTCCCATACAAGATTAGACAGATATGCTTACCGAGGCATAATGTAAATTAAATGCTGTAGTTGTAGCGAATTATACAACAACGGGATTAATTTCGAATTGATTCATAGATTGGTATTAAATAATATAGAAGTCAATTGAAGGATCACCGGAAACAATGACCAATATTAACTTCTACTTTACTGGTCTTTCAACCGACGAGAAGCTAAAGTAAAGAAGACCCGCGCGTCTGTACTAGGTATGCCCAGAATTCCATTATGTACAGTTTAATGTCAACTTACGATAATCATTTCCAGAATATCGACCTATTTAACATGAAAGAGAATAAATTTAAGCAGAGCATATACTTAAAATTATTCGAAAATGCGACATAGACATTTCACATGGGATACTTATGTCTTAGGGACTATTTGGTTTTTCATTCTTTGTTCTTTAACTTTATATGATAGGTTTATGTGATGCAACTAGAGTTGTCAACTACAACGGGCGAACCCGTCACCTCAGGAAGTTTTAACGATTAGTCGTTCTATCTCCACCGTCACCGTTAGTCGTTCAGTCCACCGTCAAGCTCCGCCACAAACCCGTAAGAGGCCAACGCCTTAACCGCGAGATAGCCAGGAGTGTTGCTCAGCGGGCTTATACTCACGCCCTTACTTCCAATTGCGAATAGATTACTCCAGTCTCTCGATTGTTCGAGGTCGCTTGCGCGGTCCTCTCCCTTAGAAAGCGGTGAAACGGTGTATACCGAATCTACCGCGGACCACGGCATCCTTTCCCCGGCTGTTCACCCAGGATCGGGTAGCCGATGGTCGTTTCAAGAGCATTCGCCGTAAGGTCCGCAATCACCCCCGCTCTATAGGAAACAGTACTGCTTCCAGACTCCCCCGACTGTTAGTCAGAGTGCGCAATCGATTGGCTTATGCGCACCAGAAGGTTGATTCCTAGGGGAAACTAACCCTAAGGCCAGAATCCTACCCAGCCTCGCACAGGTTTATATGATGCCGTAAATTTTCTTATATTTTGTACTGCACATTAAAACTTAAAATCTATTGACACCCATTCCTTTCTTTTCCTTTCCTTTTCCGCTCCCAGCCCCCACAGTATGCACTGTGCGTATTGGAGACTCAACTAACTTAAACTATTGTTGAAAGCATGTCATCGGCCAGAAATATTGTATTTTATGTAATTGTAATATTTTTTGTAACGCTGTATGTTTTCCCTGTTAAATAAATAAATAAATAAAAATAAATATATAAAGCGCATTTAGAAAAATATTGGATCGCTTTTTACATTACCATGTTGTTGTTACGATTTCATACAGAGCTAATGAACTTCCATTCATATTACGCGGCGTTGCCCGTGTTATATCCGTGCTGAAATGCCGATGTACGAGTATACCACTCTTCATGGCGATCGGATGAGCGCTATAAAAGTTGATGTGCTGCAGCGCCATCTACATAATGCCGATGTACAATATAGTTAACAGTGCGAAAATATTATTCATATGTATACCAATTTTCATAGCGATCGTTTGAGCGGTATAGAAGTTAATGTGCTGCAGCGCCATCAAGTGGTGAGTTACAATAAAGATAATAGCCAAAAAATAATATGCGTGCTCAAATATATATGTTTACCAATTTTTATGGCGATCGGTTGAGCGGTATAGAAGTTGATGTGCTGCAGCGCCATCTAGTGGAAAGTTAAAACAACGCGGATAGCACTAAACCTTCCCCATTAAAAAATACGTATATGTGCCAACTTTCATGGTGATCGGACAATGGGTTTTGGAGTCTATTAAGCTGGGACATACTAACATCCATATTTTATATATCGGGTATGGTTTTTTTTAAGGGCATTTCTTGTACTGGGTAATTCAGTACGACAAAGTTAGCAACTTTTGATAAACATATTCAAGAAAAATAAAAAAGTTTGTTTTTGAAATTTTGTTTTTTAAAAATAGTATAAAAAGCTATGAGCACGATGCGCTATCTAGCTGTAGGAAAAACCCGCCAATATCGTTTATTTGCGATATATTACCTACCGCTAGATGGCGCAGGGCGCTCAACGCTTCTCAAACTTTTCTTCAAAAGATACAATTTACAAATTTAACAAAAAAAACTTTTTTTTTCATTTTTTTATTAAAAGTTGCTTATTTTGTCGTATTGATTCACCACTTCATGAAACCACAGCCTGTATGTGTATAACGAGGCTTTAAGAGCCCTATCACATATTTTTTCCAGAAAGGCAAGAAAAGTGGATTTTTGGCGTTCTAATTCCAAGAAATGAAGAGATTTCTACAAACTTTAATTACTGAATTACCTGGACCATTTCTTGATGTTGACCATAGCGGCCTTTAATTTTAGATATAACGAATATTATTTACTTATTCAGCCCATTTTCCGAAAGTCGTTATTCGTAAAACGCTCGGAAGGCAAACTTTGAGCTCCTTAATACAGTAATATCACTACAACGAAAACCGTATACTATTTTTTTTTATGTCCGTCATGTATTCTTGATGTACACTACGGCTTTATTTTTTCGTTTTTTGACCACATATCCAAGGTATACATTACTTACAATTACACAAAATTAAAAAAAAATCTTCCTGTATCATTCTAATTTTCTCAGAAATAAAATAAGATTCTTATATAATACTTATACTATATTAAAGTTCACTCTTTTAGCAATACGACATAATATAAATTATTGTCATTAGAAAGGAGAAAACACTGCAAAAAACAATTAGAAATTGTGTATATATTTGCTTGCGCAAGAGAAGAGCGCTCAGTGCCGCGGTTTTCTCCCAGGGTTGAATAGTTATTTATTTATTTATTTATTTATTTATCCTATCTTTTATAGTTACATCCAAAAAAAAATGCGTTAATTTTTTCAACTCATTTTAAAAGAATACCTACGCTATTTTGTAATAAGGCTCTTAATCGTAATTTTGTTGAATTACAAGGAATTTTGTTGAAACTCAATTACTCGATTATACGTATCAATATATTCTTTACGGTTAATACGAAATAACAGTATTATCCTAAAAGACCACGAGTACAAATTAAATAAATACCATGATCTCGCAAATGCCGTCACCCGGAACGGCTCCACTGTTCACCTTCACGTGGTGGAAGTAGGCGCTCGTGGCCTGCCAGCTTAAACTTTGTTTCACCTTTTTAAAGATCTTGGTCTCTCCAGGAAAATAATCAACTCCTTTCTAGAAAAATTATCTAAAATCGCGATTTCCGCATCTCAAATTCTATGGCTTCGAAGGGAGAGTGAATGGGTGGTAAGGTGAACGCTCACATATGGCAAGACAGCTGTCCTAAACCTACCACAGCCGGTCGTTAGTCCGGAATCCACCGTTCACCTCCCAGAAGTGTAGTAATTATATATGATGGTCCCGATTTTTGGTCGGTGAATTCCATGGCAGCTCCGTTTGTATTTTATTTTTTACTGTAGTTTCAGCATTATTCATGTGTCCGACTATAACTTGACGTATACTACTGCACGCTGTCACGTTAAAAGCGAGATCCCAGGGTCGCGCCGTAATGAAGTAACATTAAGTTTTAGGATTACGACACGATGACTACCGCCACGCCAATACCATTACGCTTGGTGAAACTTGGAAGTTGCTATCATAAATGAATGCGTATACAAAATTTTGGGTCCCTGCTGTTGACCGTTGAGGAGTTTCCTCGTCAGAAGCCAACCCTGGGTGGATGGATTTCGACCACAATCTTTTCATCCCATGCCATGACCAAATGATGCCTGCGTGCCAAATTTCAGCTCAATCGGATGAAGCGTTCCGGTGCTATCGTTGGAGAATACACACAGTCAGACACACAAATGTGCGTCCACAATACTGTCCTTGACAGGAAAGTAAAAACATGTATTTTACGAGTATTTAAGTTATACTTCAGGAAAAAAAGCGAAAACTTGGAATAGTCATTGGCTTTGATCACTATTTCCCATCACATTTCCTCCTCAGAGTCACCCGGAGGGTCATCGAGATACTATGGTGCATCGAGGTACTATGGTGCATCGAGGTACAACTACTATGGTGAAAGGACGTTAAAGTACCTCATTCCAAGAATCTTTAATACTATTGTATCTGAGGAAGACTGTGTAAGCGTGAGCAAACAGATGTTTAAAAAGAGAAAAAGTTACCTGTTGGATATTTATAGTGAAATTAGTGGTCATAAGTAAATTTGTTTTACGTTTCTATAATTTACGCTTGTAGTAATACTGGCCTAATTTAAGCCAGTAAGAGTAGAGTAATAGTAATACTGTAATGCCTAATTTAAGCCAGTAGAGTAATAGTAATGCCTAATTTAAGCCAGTAAGAGTAGAGTAATAGTAATACTGTAATACTGTAATACTGACTAGTAAGAGCAGTAGTAATACTGCTGTGCATTGTTCTTTATATTATTAACTTTTTGTATCACTAAATTAGAAGTGTAAGACTAGAAAAATGTAAGTTTGTCTCGCCAACAAACTGTATACCAGTTTGACAAGATTTTAATATTTAAAAAAATGTATTTTTTCTCTGAATAAAAAAAATATTTAAAAAAAACTCCACCTCTGGAACTAACGGGAAAGACTGATCAAGGTCCACCGTTACTGCTTGGACCTTGATCAGTCTTTCCCGTAACACGTTTTCTTCTCCATTTATTTAAGAGCAGACTATGATCTTTTTTGCAAACTCGATTCTTTTGGGATAAGAGAGATAAGCCACAAGATGGAAATCAGCATCTATCAAAATTAAATTCAAATTTAGAAATCAAATTTAAATTCTTATCGTTCACACAGTATTAAGTCGGTGTGTCGGTTTCATTAAAATCATATTTTTAAGTATGAAACTCGTTATATCCATGCTACTGCTATGCACGACAAGGCGGTAAAAATAAAGCATGTTCAAGGCACTAATAGCATCGCCCCCCAACAATGCAGCTGCTCAGAGGCGTCGTAAAGCTTAATTGCAATTTCGCGTTCTTGCAAAATAGAGAGGAGGATAAAATAAGTCTGTGAAGCAATATGCTACAGTCGTACGTATGTATTAAAGCATATTGTCTATGGTTCACTCATGGATAACAGCCCGTTCACACTATTGCGGTTTCTACGAATATAATAGTATTTCGGATACGGTTTAGCCGTATACGGTAAAAAAATCCGCGCGTTCATATTTTGCGGTTGGCGGCCGTGGCGGCCAAAAGCTATATGAAGCATAATTTTGTGGCCGGGTTGTGAGAACACGAAAATGAATTTTAAAACAATTATGCCGGATTTTAAAAACCCGGTCCTTAAGCTATCATTTCGCCAAAACGAAATTTAGAAATTATTTCCATAATTATTGTAAATTATCTTTATTCTGTTAGTTTTCCAACAAAATAAAAACGAGCGAGATTTGTCTTCAGTTTTTGAAAAACTTAGAGATGATTCTCAATTTTAAAAAATAATTTTTACACCAGCATATGGTCTATTTGCATAGTACCAAGACAGTTTTTGGAACTTCCATACAAAAAATGTAAGAAAAAAAATGTTTGAAATTACGTAATTTCCAGAAATGTTATGGTTAAACATTACTTTTTTTCTATTTATTAAAGATACTTTTGAGTAATATAAAGAATAACACAGTGGTCTTAAGTTATTTTATTATTATAATCTAATTTTTACTTTATAAAAAACTATTCATTTGATAATTTATTGTATTATAATTGAAAAGCCAAATCGACTATATTAGACGACGCGCGAAGCCGAAATCGTCATTCGTAATTGGTCACTGCCGACGGTGGGACGTATTCCCTGGTCGCCGCGGTATACCTATACATCTTTATGTATATATCAAAAGCGCGCGGGCGCGTGGCATTGCAAAAATACTTAAATTTTTAGTCGCGTCAACTCTCTAAGGCTCCCGCCTTAATCAGTTTTTCGGAACGGTTCGTAAAAGACGTCCGTCTACGATGACGTTGCGGCCGCGGTTATTTTGTACTGGTATAGGGTCACCAGTTCAACAGTTAGCTACTAGTATAGAATAAGCCCATATTTGACAAATGGGACGTTGCTGATGAAGATAAAAAACGGCTATTTCACCCCAAAATATTCCTGGAAGGTAGCCAAGGGCATATGGAAGGGTTTGAGCGTGATGTCAATTTTTTACAGGAGAAACTCACACCTTACGGTGATAAAACTTCTAATATATGAAGAGTCAACGTCATATGGTCAAGAAGCGCGGATAGTGAGAATGCAATCCATAAAACAATTTTGCGTTCACAATACTTTCCCTCGTTGTCGGTTAGTGGGCAGGGTAAAATAAAAGATTTCGCAGGTTCGGTCTATTGCGTTAAATATATTATAGCTGGTCATAAAATATTTATTAGTGTTTTGTGAGTTATTTTTCGGGTAAGAATACGACTAGCACCATTGTCTTGGGGAATACATTATTTGCGGAGTACGGATTATTTAGAAAGTTTGGATTTGTTAAAATATGTGTGATCTAAGAATTTTATTTTGTTTGTTGATCTAATTTCGTGAGTTCTTCTGCGTGATTCTTAAACCATGGACAGATTTAGTTTTCTAGATTGCTAAGGTGGAACATTATACGTGCGAAATATTATTACGCATTTTATATGCATATGCACTGACCGTCATTCTTCACTAAACCACTCACATGACACTCGAAATAAATAAACAAGCACACCGACGAGTGAATACTAGGTTTGGACAGAAGCATTTCGCGATTCTGGCACCGCGTCTGTATGATTCTTCCTAGGCGGCGGCTAAAGTGCAGATTTCAATCAGCAGATTGACACTGAAAATATACATTATCAAGTGGCTCATGACGAAAAGTAGAAGTCAGCGCGAAGAAATGGTGACTTACATCCTAATGCAATCTCGAAATACCAAGATCTTGCACTAATTTTGTAAGATTAATCCTGCACACAAAATCACACGCGATCTCGCAAGATTTACGAGATCGCGCAGCAGCACATTTCATGACCAAATTATATTTTCTTAAAAAAATCGGTTGTCTGTAAAGTCGGTTTACTGACGATAGTTGAACGTGACAACGTCATAAGAAAATACTGATGGAATGGTTGAATTTGAAGCAGTTTCATTTAAGATTGTGATATTGTTTATTACAAACACCCAAAAATATATGCTTTTATACTCACCGATTTGACTACACATGTAAATGTATTATTGTATAGCAGTATAATTGTATAATTGTTTATTGTTTAAAGTTTATCGTTTTTTTAAATTTGAAAGTTTGAAATCTCAAACTGTTAAATAACGGTTTGAGAAGCGCTTGAGCACGCTGCGCCATCTAGCGGTAGGTAATACGTCGTAAATAAACAATATCAGCGACATTTTACCAACCGCTAGATAGCGCATCGTATTGATAGCTTTTCATATTTTTTATTTTTTTTAAAATAAAAGTTGCTTACTTCGTTGCACTTCGTTGTACCCACAAGAAAATTGTCCGTTCAGTAATAACATTCCGTATATCAAGAATACATATAAAATTATGTCAAGAATTTAAATCAATCTAGTGATTTTCATTCGTACTATTTTAGACTGAGGTTAGTAAATAATTCTTGTCGCAACCGGTAGATGGCAGCATTTATATTGAATAATAAATAGAATAAATGGAACGCCTCAGAGCGAGGTAACGCCGCATGAGTCATGTTTTTTCGTGCGTGCAGCAGGCTCCATCGATTTATAAGACGTTGTCACGTCAAAAAAGAGTATGTCGATATATCTGATTTAGAACTCGTTTTTCAGCCAGTTAAATTGGCAGTAAGGTATTGGATATTATATCGGCGAGATTCAGATCTCATAACCGCTGAAACCACTTTGCGGTTCATGGTTAAAAGATCTGAAAACATCAATAGCACAGAAGCTGGCTGATTCTATTAACAGTCGGTTCCTTGAGCGACGAGCATTTTTGACCAGCAGCATTGTTATATTTGAGAGAAGATTTTATTTGCTGGCTAACGATGAAACTTTAATTTTTTTAAGAAAACCTTTGATCAAGAGAAATACAGAAGCTGATCGAACGAAACTGATCGAACGAAATAAAGAAAAAATATATAGATGATCAAGTTTATCTAGGTTTGGTTTAGGTTACCGGTATTAATAATATTTTCCATGATGCACAGATCAAGAATATTGAGACTCTCCAAAAAAGGCGCATATGAACGAAGATTTATATAACTGAATTGCAAGCTTTACTCAAATCGCCGACGAGCTGAAGCGTTGGAAACATCTCGTCTCGCCGGTTGTATTAAATTACAAAGGTAATCTGGATGGAGATGAGAGAGCAAAGTGGAAAATATAACGGATTATCATCATCAACCGCGGCACTGAAATTACTGATTTAGAAAATTATCCGTAGTACAAGACCGAGTGCTTATTAAAATATGTGGGTACACAAGTGATAATGTGTTGGTCATCCAGATCATCCAGAGAGACTCGGTCAGTAGGGACTGATTTGAAAAACGATTCGGTCATTTTGATTCGGCCGGTCAATTCGATCAGACTGACAAGTAAATATATAAATAAGAATAAAAGACACGACTGCCGTTACAGAAAATGAACTAGTGTATTTATAATTATATTTATTACGGTTTTTTATTAAAAATATTTGTGTTTTATGGATTTATCCATATAGATAAATCTATATATCTGGAATGCACTAAATCAGACCTCTCATTTGACAATAAAAACGATATATTTATGTTTTTTTATTCACATTTGGACATTTAGACAAATATTATAAATATGATAAAAACGCGGTAAATTATAGTGTGAAGTTTGAAGCACCCAAGGGCGGTCCCAGGGGGGGGGGTCATGGGGGTCATGACCCCCCCAAATCTTAAATATATGGCTTATAATAAGCTCCTTATGCAAATACACTTGTTTCCATAAATAAATTATTGTATAATAAAGGGGAACTTTGTTTTATTTACAAACCGTTAACCCAATGTCATGGCCCATAACAGCGACCCCCCCCCCCCAAACCTTAAGCCCATAACTGTGACCCCCCCAAAAATGTAAGGCTAGGACCGCCCTTGGAAGCACCCGACATTTCGGCGTTGCAGTCGCCGTTGTCTAGGGTAGACTGAGAGAGCTGTCAATCCGTTGTTCCGCGGGTAGGCCGCATACCACTGCCGTCACTGCGTAGGTTATAACGGGGGGGGGGGGGGGGGGGGTTAACGAAATATGATCGTGAAGTGAGCGCAGAAGACTTGGCATGGACAAAACAGTCCACCGTCAAGCTCCGCCACATATCCGTATGAGGCCAACGCCTTATCAGCGAAATAACCAGGTATGTTACCCAGCGGGCTTTCACTCACGCCCTGACTTTTGGCTTTTGATAGGCATACAATGCATATTATTTGCTATAATTAAAAATTTCATTTTGTATGTTATTGTATCTTATTGTACTTTAATTTTCGCATGTTGGTTGACTGGAATATATTGTTATGTAGCAATAAGTCAAAAAAGAAATAGCGCGTTCACAATACTGTCCGTCCTGGTCGGTTCGTGAACTGGGAATGTAATACAACCACGAAAGAGTTTAAACGTATATAGTAATGGTAGATCTATTTTTTATGATAAATTATCTACCTACATGAAAGTTCATTGTCTAATAATAGCATATTATCTCTTTTAGGTCGCGAGATAGCGTCGAGTCTATTCTGTTCAGCGGAAGTTATGATATCTCAGCGGCCGCCATCAATCATCCAACTTCCGGTCGCCATTTCGCTTACAAGACACACTACTGAGGATGTCTTCAGCACGCAATCTGTTTAAAATAGATCATAAATATGTTTCTTCAAAGAATTTTACGATGAGGTTTCCAATGCGAAATACACCTGTCTAAAATCGAGACAAATGGAAATTGCTTTAAGAACAGAAGACGAAATATAAGCTGGTGTATTTGTCGTTAGGAATCTAGGACCTTTTTCATACCTCTAAACACTTTAGGCAATTTTAACTTCTTGCAATGTCGAATTAGTAATGTTATTTTATTAAAGTATAAATGTCGACCATTACATAAGCAGCTAATTTTATATAACCCCTTAAGAAGTCGCACCGTTGTAAATTTTCCTACACAATAGCAGAGCATTTTCAAACCAGCCAGGCGTTTCGACGTGTTTTTCTTACTGTATTTTAAAATACTGTATAAGGTGAACTCAAATCAATTCGGCCATTTAGTTTAAAAAAAAATAGTAGGGTGCGATTGATCAATTTGAATATTCAAATTCAAATAACATTTGAACTATCTTAGATCTTAGAAGGGAAATAATTGAAAAAAAAACGTCTTTTACTTTCCAAAAAGTTTGTAATTAAAAATATGTTCGATCTTAAATACGATTTCCACATAATGATATTAATTCTTAGTATATAAACATTACTTCAACCCCTGGTTGGATCAATACCGCTCACGATATTTCGGATCAGTAGTTTCGGAATTATTTAAAGGTTTGGTTTTTTAAATATTTTTTTGAAATCGATCGTGGTGGTGTTTGATCAGGGTTTGACAGGACCCAAAAGACAACAAGATATAATGTATTATATATATATATATATATATATATATATATATATATATATATATATATATATATATATATATATATATATATATATATATATATATATATATATATATATATATATATATATGTATATATATATATATTATATATATATATATATATATATATATATATATATATATATATATATATATATATATATATATATATATATATATATATATATATATATATATATATATATATATATATATATATATATATATATATATATATATATATATATATATATATATATATATATATATATATATATATATATATATATATATATATATATATATATTAAAATTTTATTAAAAAATACGATTTATTTGAAAAAATGGTTAAAAGGTTAACTTTGCAATGTAACACTTAAAGGGTTACATTGCAATGTTGCAATGTAACCCTTTAAGGACCATAATTTTGCGGATTTTTAAAAATTCAGAAACAAAACTCTCAACACTGTTTTGACTGTTTTAATCCTTTGAGGACCATAAGCTTTGAGGTAGAGTAAGGGATTTTTTGATACATAAAACTGTTAAAGCTCGATGTAAATAAGGTGTAAGTCAAGTTTTGTGAAAATTGGTTCAATAGATTTAGTATAAATTGATGGTACATAAGTGTCAATGTGTCCATAAAGATACAATTTTTTCCAGGATTATTTTATTATTTAAATCAGAAATCATACGTTCTAAAAGAAAAAAGAAATAATTGAAAAAGTCGCTATAAATATTTTATTTATTTATTCAAAATCATCAGGGTTTTTAGGTCATTTGTTTATTTTAAAATCATAATGATTTAGAAATTATAGGACACATACATATGTCCCACGGCCCTTAAAGGGTTAAGTACACACTTATGATAAATTTAATCGAAAATATCAGTAACAAATTAAAATACACATATGTTAAACTTTTATTAAAATCGAAGCGTAGCCCTTACACTAGTGGCATACTTTAAATTCCTACAAATTTTGTGGGAATCATGAAAGTGTAATTTTACAGCAAAATTGAGGTTATTTTTCAAAATGAAACTACTAACCTGTAAATGCCGCCAGCACAGTGACTGATGTTAGCTGTGCGCTATTAAAAAGCAATTGCTATAATATCAAAATAATATTCGCTATCTGCCAGAACAGGGAAATTTTAATAAAAAGAGAAAAATGGCAGAGTGATACATTTCAACCAACGAAATCAAGCCCAACCCACTCCACAGTAAGGTAATGTTTCCGCATAAAGTTGACACAGAAATACTATACGCTTCTTAATTTGGACCCTATCCGCCATTTAATTATTTTAAAACCAAATATTTTTCTTCGATGGTACGTGTTTCTGTTTGAATGTTATATGTATTTTAGATTAATTGAACTCTTATTTTTATATGTAGGTTTGTGAAAATCACAAAACCAAAACATATACATAATTTCGTCAATTCATAGTTCATAAGTCAAGTATAAATTGAACTATTATTCCAAAATATTATAATGCAATGGTTGTACGTCATCGAATTTTTATAAAAAAAATTATCTTAATGATCATTAAATATGAAATTTATAAAAAAAAAACCAGTGATTTCGTAGATTCAGGGATCTCGGGTGATTAAAAGTAGAGCGGGTACTTACGGTTAAATATACCTATATCTTCTTTGTTTGCATGTATGCTGGCTGTACTCACCTGAAACAGAAGAAAAATATGTTAGAAATTTTAATAAATGGAATGATGTTTATTTCGCATTTACATATGTATATTCCTACATTAAAGAAATTTTAATTGTTTCATTGTTCTATGCGGTAAGATCGATTTTTAATAATTACAGTGATTTAAATAAATTTATAACGTAGGTAAACAACAATATATTTTAATTATTACCTTTAAACACTAGTGAGCGATGTATTAAGGTATCACAATATTGAAAACCGCATATTATTTATATATATATATATATATATATATATATATATATATATATATATATATATATATATATATATATATATATATATATATATATATATATATATATATATGTATATATATATATATATATATATATATATATATATATATATATATATATATATATATATATATATATAAATATATATATATATATATATATATATATATATATATATATATATATATATATATATATATATATATATATATATATATATATATATATATACATATATATATATATATATATATATATATATATATATATATATATATATATATATATATATATATATATATATATATATATTGTAACATTTCGACTTTAGATATATATATAGAAACCATAGAAACTATAGAAAAGGTACAAAAGACGACAAAGTTTCAGAATTTCTTTATTATTCTACCGAAACGTTACATTCTGCACGGAAGAAGTCCGTGCAGTTAAAAGAAGATAAAAGATATTGAAAATCAAAAATAAAAGAATATAAAAAGCCTTTAAAGGAAAATCAAATGTAAAATATAATAAAATAGCACAAATTAAAAACAATGTAAAAAATAATAAATAAAACGCTAGTCAGCGGAGAGGGGAGAAACTCAGGGTCGGCTCTCCGTTCTTGCTTCAATTATACAGATAAAACTTACAACTAAAATGATTAAAACATTAAAATACAATAAAATCGATGGTTCAGGTAGGGGAAAGGTTTGAATCTCGCGCGTTGAGCAGCAGTTCCCACGGCGAACACCAGGGCGCTGACGTCTTCCTCGCTCGGCGCGCGGACGATAAGATACTCCGCTACTATCGTACTGGTACGATACGAGACTCGGCAGGAGTAAGTATGAAGAAGCGGGCAGGACCCAAATATCACGCCAGTCGACGGGGCGAGAAGGCGGACGTAGTACGATGTGGCGGTAGTCAATGTCGGCAATCCGCCGCGCAGATCACAACTGCCGCTGTAGCATTAATCCACCGCAGAATAAGGCCGCTGTAGAATTAATCGCCTTAGAATAAGGCCGTTTTCAAAATCCTCCACGGAGATCCCTGCAGCCGTAGAAAGGCTTCATTACAATATGATCGCGCCAAGGACGAAAACGGATCATCGAAAGGAACAGCGACTATCGCCTCAGTCCAGTCGCTGATTTCCGATACATCATCAAACGATCCAATAAAAGTCACTTCATAGTTCTAACATCGAGCAAACTCACCAGGTAATAGTCCTAAATCACACACAGACTCCCCGGGATCTCGTTCGGAATCAAGTCGGATTCGAAATGACCCAAATTATCTTTTGGCTGGTAGACCGCCAAACTTTTGGCGGGCCCGGCGAGGAAACCCCTTATCGATACGCGCGAGTTTTAAAAATCAAATTCGACATTTGAATTGCGTTATAATAAAATATTAAAATCATGTGATAATAAAATTGATTTTTATTTATAGTGAAAACTATGATGAAATACCCATATTGCACTATCCTTAATTTAAAATCCGGAATCCAAAATGGTAAGGAACCAACGACCTTCGAAAGCTGTCAATCTACATTCCACAATTCCATCAGAGAATAATTAAAATATTCTGAATGTAAATCTATGAGCTAACAAAATAATTAGGAATTATGACCAAAAGACTAATCAAAAACTATAACTAAATAATTAACCACTTTTTGGTCGATATCCCGAACATCGTACAGTCTCCTTTGTTTCTGGCAACGATTCTCATCGAATCATCGCAGGCGTCACTACTCGCTTCTGATTGGTCAGCCGCGCGAAAAAGTCTGAACTGTCAAAAATGAACACGACGCCATCGATCGCTAAAGTGAATGAATATTGTGGAAGGAAATTGTGGAAAAACAAATCGGAAAAAACGCGAAGTGCGTTACAATATATATATATATATATATATATATATATATATATATATATATATATATATATATATATATATATATATATATATATATATATATATATATATATATATATATATATATATATATATATATATATATATATATATACATATATATATATATATATATATATATATATATATATATATATATATATATATATATATATATATATATATATATATATATATATATATATATATATATATATATATATATATATATATATATATATATATATATATATATATATATATATATATGTATATATATATATATATGTATATATATATATATATATATATATATATATATATATATATATATATATATATATATATATATATATATATATATATATATATATATATATATATATATATATATATATATATATATATATATATATATATATATATATATATATATATATATATATATATATATATATATATATATATATATATAATGATGATTCGCAGTAAAATAAAATTAGTAAACGCCACTTGAATAGCAGCGAAGGAAATCCCAGCTTGGATTGGGAAACGCTTATGTTTGAATGAGATATACTTACGGATGTGCACGACTTTCGATTGTGCATGTTAGTTTATGGGTCCCTTTACCGTCGACGAACGATCACTCATCATCCATATATCTCAAAAATCGAGCTTTTTCCTTTTTGCAACACAAAATGCCTCCAATTGAGGCTAATTAAAGCGAAAAAACTAAAATAAAACACTTTGATCACATCGGCAAAGGCCGTTTCATAAATGGAGGATGACGTTTCGAAATAATTCAAAATTTCGAACGTTTCCAACATTTAAAATATGACATTATTAGGCTGCGTTAGTTATCAACGAGCCATTGAATCGAAATAAAAATAAAAAACCTCCAATGCACAATGAAATGAAAGAAGATACTTCAATCTTAATTTCTGGCAGAGAAGTTTATACTAAAGACTATATAATAATATCAAAATAAGGTAAACTTGTATAAAATTGTATAACATTAGCAAATGTATAAAGAAACATGGTAAAAAAACTGTATAATATTTTTATATTTGATAAGGTTTTGTAAATAATCCGTTCATAGGATGATGATTCGCAGTAAAATAAAATTAGTAAACGCCACTTGAATAGCAGCGAAGGAAATCCCAGCTTGGATTGGGAAACGCTTATGTTTGAATGAGATATACTTACGGATGTGCACGACTTTCGATTGTGCATGTTAGTTTATGGGTCCCTTTACCGTCGACGAACGATCACTCATCATCCATATATCTCAAAAATCGAGCTTTTTCCTTTTTGCAACACAAAATGCCTCCAATTGAGGCTAATTAAAGCGAAAAAACTAAAATAAAACACTTTGATCACATCGGCAAAGGCCGTTTCATAAATGGAGGATGACGTTTCGAAATAATTCAAAATTTCGAACGTTTCCAACATTTAAAATATGACATTATTAGGCTGCGTTAGAGTTATCAACGAGCCATTGAATCGAAATAAAAATAAAAAACCTCCAATGCACAATGAAATGAAAGAAGATACTTCAATCTTAATTTCTGGCAGAGAAGTTTATACTAAAGACTATATAATAATATCAAAATAAGGTAAACTTGTATAAAATTGTATAACATTAGCAAATGTATAAAGAAACATGGTAAAAAAACTGTATAATATTTTTATATTTGATAAGGTTTTGTAAATAATCCGTTCAT
Source organism: Micropterix aruncella (assembly GCA_944548615.1). Taxonomy (NCBI): domain Eukaryota; kingdom Metazoa; phylum Arthropoda; class Insecta; order Lepidoptera; family Micropterigidae; genus Micropterix; species Micropterix aruncella. The sequence goes on from OX155967.1 coordinate 16,088,876, forward strand.
AGGATGATGATTCGCAGTAAAATAAAATTAGTAAACGCCACTTGAATAGCAGCGAAGGAAATCCCAGCTTGGATTGGGAAACGCTTATGTTTGAATGAGATATACTTACGGATGTGCACGACTTTCGATTGTGCATGTTAGTTTATGGGTCCCTTTACCGTCGACGAACGATCACTCATCATCCATATATCTCAAAAATCGAGCTTTTTCCTTTTTGCAACACAAAATGCCTCCAATTGAGGCTAATTAAAGCGAAAAAACTAAAATAAAACACTTTGATCACATCGGCAAAGGCCGTTTCATAAATGGAGGATGACGTTTCGAAATAATTCAAAATTTCGAACGTTTCCAACATTTAAAATATGACATTATTAGGCTGCGTTAGTTATCAACGAGCCATTGAATCGAAATAAAAATAAAAAACCTCCAATGCACAATGAAATGAAAGAAGATACTTCAATCTTAATTTCTGGCAGAGAAGTTTATACTAAAGACTATATAATAATATCAAAATAAGGTAAACTTGTATAAAATTGTATAACATTAGCAAATGTATAAAGAAACATGGTAAAAAAACTGTATAATATTTTTATATTTGATAAGGTTTTGTAAATAATCCGTTCATAGGATGATGATTCGCAGTAAAATAAAATTAGTAAACGCCACTTGAATAGCAGCGAAGGAAATCCCAGCTTGGATTGGGAAACGCTTATGTTTGAATGAGATATACTTACGGATGTGCACGACTTTCGATTGTGCATGTTAGTTTATGGGTCCCTTTACCGTCGACGAACGATCACTCATCATCCATATATCTCAAAAATCGAGCTTTTTCCTTTTTGCAACACAAAATGCCTCCAATTGAGGCTAATTAAAGCGAAAAAACTAAAATAAAACACTTTGATCACATCGGCAAAGGCCGTTTCATAAATGGAGGATGACGTTTCGAAATAATTCAAAATTTCGAACGTTTCCAACATTTAAAATATGACATTATTAGGCTGCGTTAGTTATCAACTATGAATTATTTCGAAACGTCATCCTCCATTTATGAAACGGCCTTTGCCGATGTGATCAAAGTGTTTTATTTTAGTTTTTTCGCTTTAATTAGCCTCAATTGGAGGCATTTTGTGTTGCAAAAAGGAAAAAGCTCGATTTTTGAGATATATGGATGATGAGTGATCGTTCGTCGACGGTAAAGGGACCCATAAACTAACATGCACAATCGAAAGTCGTGCACATCCGTAAGTATATCTCATTCAAACATAAGCGTTTCCCAATCCAAGCTGGGATTTCCTTCGCTGCTATTCAAGTGGCGTTTACTAATTTTATTTTACTGCGAATCATCATCCTATGAACGGATTATTTACAAAACCTTATCAAATATAAAAATATTATACAGTTTTTTTACCATGTTTCTTTATACATTTGCTAATGTTATACAATTTTATACAAGTTTACCTTATTTTGATATTATTATATAGTCTTTAGTATAAACTTCTCTGCCAGAAATTAAGATTGAAGTATCTTCTTTCATTTCATTGTGCATTGGAGGTTTTTTATTTTTATTTCGATTCAATGGCTCGTTGATAACTAACGCAGCCTAATAATGTCATATTTTAAATGTTGGAAACGTTCGAAATTTTGAATTATTTCGAAACGTCATCCTCCATTTATGAAACGGCCTTTGCCGATGTGATCAAAGTGTTTTATTTTAGTTTTTTCGCTTTAATTAGCCTCAATTGGAGGCATTTTGTGTTGCAAAAAGGAAAAAGCTCGATTTTTGAGATATATGGATGATGAGTGATCGTTCGTCGACGGTAAAGGGACCCATAAACTAACATGCACAATCGAAAGTCGTGCACATCCGTAAGTATATCTCATTCAAACATAAGCGTTTCCCAATCCAAGCTGGGATTTCCTTCGCTGCTATTCAAGTGGCGTTTACTAATTTTATTTTACTGCGAATCATCATCCTATGAACGGATTATTTACAAAACCTTATCAAATATAAAAATATATATATATATATATATATATATATATATATATATATATATATATATATATATATATATATATATATATATATATATATATATATATATATATATATATAGATAGATAGATAGAGATACTAACCACTACTTTTTGTGTGCGACTGCATATTAAACAGCAGCTGATCAGCAACGACCAGATAAGGAAGGATTACATGAGTAACAGATATCTACCATATTCTGTTCGGTATCGGACATGACAGTTGATGAAAAAGAAGATTTAAATTTATAATTCTTCTCATCGATAAGTCCGAACTAACGATAAGTCTATGCAACATTACAGCAATACACATCGACAACTTGCCAGAAATGTAAACATACGTTGCGTGTCAGTGACATCGGATTGATGGGTAAATATGACCGCGGGTTGACAATGCAGAATATGCCTTCATAGTCTGCCCTTGGGCACGCCTTTGAACCTTTTATCAAATATCCACCACACTGAGCCACGGCTGTTGAACTTTGTCTAGCGTTGTAAGTAAGACCTATTTCACATGAATAACCACCCAAAATTTATTCGGAATTCATTGGTTTTATTCGTCTTAGATAATCATGTTCTCTGAACTAATAAGGATATCTTAAAAGCAAAATCAGAATCAATATCAAGAAGTTTACCATTTATGAAACTGATTTTGTAGTGTTAAATAGATCAGAACCTGATAGTTGATTTAAAAAAAAAACAATTTTTGCCAGAGTAAAGGATATTTTAAGGTTATTGTGAAATTTTGGTTGGAATATCTCATATCACACGAAATGGGATATTCCAACCAAAAGGTTGAATGTGTTATTTGGTACACAGATACCTTGTTAGGCCGAAATTATATTGTGGAATTTCGGTAGAAATAACTCATATCACATGATATGAGATATTCCAACCAAAAGGTTTAATGTGTTATTTGGTACACAGATACCTTGTTAGGCCGAAATTATATTGTGAAATTTTGGTAGAAATACTCATATCACAAGCTACACTAATAATATTTAAATTTTGCCATAAACTTGATTAAATAAGATTATTAATATAATCTTAATTATATAAAATATTAATTAAAATAAAATAATTAATATAATATTAATAAAGATTAAATAAATAAAAAGGCATTTTGCAAAAACCAATAATTACCGGTATGTGTGGATCAGAGATGGGAAAATATTCACCAGAAAGAACGACACATCGCCTGTCATCATGATCAAAAACTTTGATTTACTGAAATCACTTCCTTAGATCTACTTCACTTTAATATCTCAATATAATTTGAAAAAGGCATACCTACCTTATATTATCATATAATACATTATATATATATATATATATATATATATATATATATATATATATATATATATATATATATATATATATATATATATATATATATATAGGGTGATGTTTTTATTTAAAATAAAATTAGTTTTTACTTTTCTTTGTACTTTGCTTTGTACACTAAAGTAGCTTTTGCTACTTAAAAAGTAGCGAAGGAAATCCCAGCTTGTATTGGGAAATGCTTGTTTGAATGAGATATACTTACGGATGTGCACGACTTTCGACGGTGCAATGTAAGTTTAAAGGTTCTTTTGCAGTCGACTAACGATCACTATTCATCCATATATATCTCATAAATAGGGCTTATCCTTATGCAACACAAAATGCCTTCAATTGAGACGAATTAAGCGAAAAAATAAAAAATTAAACTATTGATCACTTCGGCAAAGCCGTTTTCTAAATGAAAGTGACATTTCGAAATAATTCAAATTTCGAATGCTACCAACATTTAAAATATGATACAATTGGCTGAGTTTTTTATCAACGAGCCATTAAATCGAAATAAAAATAAAAAACCTCCATATGCTCAATTAAATGAAAGAAGAAACTTCAATCTTAATTTCTGGCAGAGGAGTTTATAATAAAGATTGTATAATGTTATCAAAATAGGGTAAACCTATATAAAATTGTATAATATTAAAAAATTGTAAAGAGATATTGTAGAAAACAGTATAATATTGTTATATTTGATAAGGTTTGTAAAGAAATCCGTTTATAGGATGATGTTTTTATTTAAAATAAAATTAGTAAAAGCTACTTAAAAAGTAGCGAAGGAAATCTCAGCTTGTATTGGGAAATGCTTATGTTTGAATGAGATATACTTACGGATGTGCACGACTTTCGACGGTGCAATGTAAGTTTAAAGGTCCTTTTGCAGTCGACTAACGATCACTATTCATCCATATATCTCATAAATAGGGCTTATCCAGATGAAATGGATGAAATAAATGATCTCTTGGTGTGAAATCTGTCATCCATTTCACACCAAGAGATCCATTCCCTATTCAATGTCCATTCGCGGACACCGTTTAGTTAACAACAAACAAAATTTAGATAAATATCTCAATAATTTAAAGCAATCTCTTCTTGAAAGAAAATACCCTGCTTCTCTATTAGATAAGCATATTCTAAACTCTGAAGTTAAATATATACCAAAACCTAAAATTTCTTCAAATAAAAATAATAATAAAATATTTCTTAGCACCACTTATTTTCCTGGCGCTGAGAAACTGCGAGATATATTATCTGATTTATTCCCCATCATTTCTAATGATGTATCCACTAAGGATCTCTTAGATTCACCGCCAATTTTATCTTTCCGCAGACCACCTAATATTAGATCAATATTAAACAACACCAAAAATAATCAAAATTTCTCTTTTGGTAATAATAATTTTGGCCTTCAACCTTGTGGTCGTCCACGTTGTAAAACTTGTCCTCTGTTAGATCTAAGTCCTTTTTTAACCAGTCCTAATACTACTAATAATTACAGGGTTCCCTTTCATTGCAGTTGTATTTCAAAAAATATAGTATATCAACTTCTGTGCAGGACTTGCGATGCCTTTTATATCGGTGAAACAACAACACCACTTAATATTAGACTAAATAATCATAGGGCCAGTGTAGGAAATGAAAGCCAGCTCCCAATATCTTTGCATGCCAGGGCGCATAATTTAACTTTTGATCAATGTTTTAAAGTTAAAATAATAAAATGCCTTGGTGATAATGCAAAAGAAAGGGATGTCAAATCTTGGGAATTGGCTTTTATTTATATTTTAGGCGCTTGCAAAGGTTCCGGTCTCAATAGGCAAAATTAATAAGGTTTATCATATCATCATAATCATCAAATGCTTTTTATTTTTATTTATCTTTCATTTAAAAATAACGTTTTACACGGTTCGTTATGATATACTTTAACTTAATCGTGTAAAATATTATTAGCTATTTCTTTTTGTTCGATTCCTTGAATTTAAATTTTCAAAGAATTGTTCGATTTCAGAAATGTCATTTATCTTGACGACGGCTTGGCCGAAATATTGAACCAACATTTTTCATTAATCATTAGTTTTTAGATATACTAATCGCCTATTCCTTTCCAGCATAGATTCTCGACTTTCACTTGTGTCACCACTGTATGAGACAGGAAGAAGTCCGGTTGACCAGACTTCTAATACCACAGCAGGGATAATTGACCAACACTGAAAGAATAGAGAAGAAAAAAAGGCGTGGAGTCGCTCCTGGTCTACACAGGCCAGATAAGTCTCCTTCATTTATTTTATACGTTAATTTATTTAGTATTATTACATAATTTCAATTTGAATATATATATATATATATATATATATATATATATAATTTTTTTAAATTATTTTCAATAATATATAAAATTAGATTCATGAAAAGTTACTTATCTGGGGTCCTGGTGGACCAGAAACATTTTACCGATAGTTAATGTCCTCTTTAAATACTTAGGGCAGCAGCACCTGTTTCCGCAATTGATAATTTATGATGTTCTTAGTTATTGCAGCCGAATTACTGTTATAATTTGTAAATATATTATTATAAATATATTGTAAATAAATAATATTTTACTTTTGCAAACCAATAACTATCGGTAAAATGTTTCTGGTCCACCAGGACCCCAGATAAGTAACTTTTCATGAATCTAATTTTATATATTATTGAAAATAATTTAAAAAAATTTACACCCTTAAAATATCAAAATATATATATATATATATATATATATATATATATATATATATATATATATATATATATATATATATATATATATATATATATATATATATATATATATATATATATATATATATATATATATATATATATATATATATATATATATATATATATATATATATATATATATATATATATATATATATATATATATATATATATATATATATATATATATATATATATATTTGATTGGTTTTTTGTAAAATCTTTTTTTAAAGAATTCGTTTAAAGGATGACACTTTGATGAAAAAATTAAAATAATAAAAGCCACTTACATAGCTGGAAGGTTTTCCCGGACTGGACTGGGAAATGCTTATTGTTTAAACGAGATGTATTTTTGGATGAGTACCACTTTCGACGGTACACTGTAGGTTTAATGGGATCCCTTTATCGCTAGCGAACGATCGCCCTTCATCCACATCTCAAAAACAAAGCGTATCCTTTTGCAAACCAAAATAAAATGTCTTTATTAAAGACAAATTTAAGCAAAAACAATGAAAAAAATCACAATCAATCGTCTCTTAAATGCGGAATGACATTTCGAAAATTCGATTTGAAATTCGAATATATCCACTCTTTAAAAGGACGATATACGATTGCAGAGCTCGCTATCAGCCAGCTATTAAATGAAAATAAAAATAAAATACTTCATTTGCTCGTTCCCATGAAAAAAGATATAAATCGTAATTTCTGGTCGAGAAGTTTATACTTAAAGCTATATATATATATATATAGATAGCTTGTAAATATCATATAGCTTTAAGTATAAACTTCTCGACCAGAAATTACGATTTATATCTTTTTTCATGGGAACGAGCAAATGAAGTATTTTATTTTTATTTTCATTTAATAGCTGGCTGATAGCGAGCTCTGCAATCGTATATCGTCCTTTTAAAGAGTGGATATATTCGAATTTCAAATCGAATTTTCGAAATGTCATTCCGCATTTAAGAGACGATTGATTGTGATTTTTTTCATTGTTTTTGCTTAAATTTGTCTTTAATAAAGACATTTTATTTTGGTTTGCAAAAGGATACGCTTTGTTTTTGAGATGTGGATGAAGGGCGATCGTTCGCTAGCGATAAAGGGATCCCATTAAACCTACAGTGTACCGTCGAAAGTGGTACTCATCCAAAAATACATCTCGTTTAAACAATAAGCATTTCCCAGTCCAGTCCGGGAAAACCTTCCAGCTATGTAAGTGGCTTTTATTATTTTAATTTTTTCATCAAAGTGTCATCCTTTAAACGAATTATATATATATATATATATATATATATATATATATATATATATATATATATATATATATATATATATATATATATATATATATATATATATATATATATATATATATATATATATATATATATATATATATATATATATATATATATATATATATATATATATATATATATATATATATATATATATATATATATTTATATATATATATATATATATATTTATATACATACTACTATAATAATAAATATTGTTTACATTATAATACCTTAATATCCCTTTATTACACATACATATATATAAATATACACTAACTTATATTATTAACGAAAATATACATTACAATGGCAAAAATTATTATTTTCTATCAAAATGTACGAGGCTTAAAGAGTAAGACCTATGAACTGGCCCTTGAAGTATTAAATAACAGTTACGACCTGATATGTTTAACTGAGACCTTTCTAAACTCTAGTGTTTTAAGTAGCGAATTATTCGATGCTAGGTATGAAGTATTTAGAAGAGGTCGAGAAACAACGGCATCAATCTACAAAGCCTGCGGTGGGACCTTGGTAGCGATATCCAAAAGATTTGAAGCTCGACGTATGCAAGAATGGGAAACTGGAGCCGAGGACCTTTGGTTAAAAATTAAGGTTACTAAGCATCAGACAGTTAACCTTTGTGTAGTGTATCTCCCCCCGAAAGTCAATAATAACACATTTGAAGATTATTTATCAGGCTGCCAGAAAGTTTGCCTGGAATGTGACCCTTGTAGCCAACGTCCAATTACTTGGACAACAGACGAAACGTGCACTCTTATCCCGTCAATCTTCTCTGGCAGCTATGCTGAAACTCTACTAGATCATATGGCATTATGCAATCTCCTGCAATTTAACGGCATACAAAACACTAATGGCCGAATACTTGATCCCGTATTGTCAGATAAACCAAACTTAATGGTTAACCGTTCCGAACCACTTACTAAAATAGACTCTCACCATCCTCCCTTGGAGATTGAAGTAGATATTTTTGAATATACTAAGCGTCTTAGACAGAAAGAAGACAGAGTCTATTATGATTTCCCGAGATCGGACTTTATAAACTGCAGTACCTAATCACCTAGCATCTGTCGATTGGATTGCAACTTTCACTAACCTTGACTGCAACTTCTCTCTGGAGGTGTTCTACAAAATCCTCAGGTTAGTCATTAACTCAAATGTACCAATAAAAAAGAAAAGAAACACCAAATACCCCATATGGTTCAACAGCGCACTAATAAAATGTTTTAAAGAAAAGGAAAAATTTCGTCGTAAATATAAAAAATACAACAATCAAAGGGACTATGACTCGTTTTCAATTCTTAGGGAGAGATCCAAAAAAATGTTAAAACAGTGTCACAATGCTTATATCTCTAGTATAGATGAACATATTAGCGATCACATAAAACACTTTTGGACATATGTAAAATCCAAAAAGGATTCTAGTTCAACCCCTAAAATAATAAATAATGGAAACCAAACTGCAACTCTAGGTGAGGATATATGTGAATCCATCTCGTCCTACTTCAGCTCTGTTTTCAATCCTGGAAACACAAGCTCATCTACTATTAATTCTATACCACGTGACCATGGAACTACAGTACCGACGATAACAGTCAGCTTGGATGATGTAAAGTCACGCTTGGAAAAAATGAACATTAACAAAGGCGCAGGACCAGATATGATACCGCCTATATTCATACGTAACCTTGCCAATGACCTAGCTTTTCCATTGTTCATGATATTTTGTAAATCTCTAAAAGAGGGGATATTTCCAGATAAATGGAAAACTGCCAACATCGTTCCTATTCATAAGGGCGGCGATTCTGGTCAAGTAAAGAACTATAGACCGATAAGCATATTGTCAAGTTTCTCCAAAATATTTGAATCCCTCGTACGCGATCATCTCTATATTCACACAAAACTGTCTCTCAGTCAGACCCAGCATGGCTTCATGAGCAATAGGTCCGTGATTTCAAACCTCTTGGAATACAGCGACTATATATGCTCATCACTCGACAGTCGTACACAAGTTGATGCTGTGTATACAGATTTTAGTAAAGCGTTCGACAAAGTAAATCACAAAATACTAATAGCAAAACTTGAGACTTTCGGAATAAATGGCAATTTACTAAGATGGCTGGAATCATATATGTCTAATCGATCCCAACTCGTCACTGTAAATGGTTTTAAATCTTCACCGGCTGCAATAACTTCTGGTGTACCGCAAGGTTTAAATTTGGGACCATTGCTTTTTCTCTTTTATATAAATGACCTTTGCGATGAATTAGAGTGCCCACATTTGTTTTATGCGGATGACCTCAAAATTTTTAGTCGAATCTCCTGTCCTTCAGACAGCGACAAAATTCAAAATGACCTGAATACATTGAGCGTGTGGTGCACGCGCAATGATATGCAGCTCAATGTCAAGAAATGCCATTTTATATCATTTAGCCGGAACCGAAATATTTAAAAACACAACTACTCTATCAATAGCCTTACACTTAATAGAGTCGAGCACATCAGAGACCTAGGAGTTATCTTCGATGAAAAGTAATCATTTCATCACCACTTCAATGGTATTGTCGAAAAAGCAAGTAAACTTCTTGCTTTTGTCTTCAGGAAATGAAGCCATTTCGACATCCGAAATCCCTAATATCCGTCTATTCATCATTGATTAGATCGGTGCTGGAGTATGGATCAGTGATCTGGAATCCGCTTTACAGTGTTCACAGCGATAGAATCGAACGAGTCCAAAAGAAATTCACTCGTAAGCTGTCGAACAAATGTGGCCTCAGAAATACTCTGAAAGGTTATGTAGAGCGGCTTTCTCACTTTAACCTAATAGACTTAAAAACACGTAGGACGATAACTGATATAACGTGTCTCCATAAGCTTTTGCACAATCGACTAGACAGCCCAGCTAGTCTAGAAAAAAATCAATTTCGTGTGCCACCGCGACTAATGAGGAGATCTCAAACATTTTCGGTTGTCGCTTGCAATAACAACATCGGATCGAATAGATCTCTTGCCAGAATGTGTCGCGTTTTTGATAATTCATGTAAAGGATTGGATGTATTTTATGATTCGATAAATATAATAAAAGATTCAATCAATCATAACTAGCCTATCTCCTACTTTTTAAGGTTTCACTTACTGCCATCCTAATGCACTGTATTATATGATTATTATATTATAACATACTATTATTATCCTATCACTCATACTTCTATTTTGCACTATCCAAATAACCTTATTAACAACTTATTTAATTATTTCTTTTCTTACCCTTATATTATTATTAGCTTTATTTTTTTCCCTACTATCAACGTGTTGATGTTATTTCTATGTTAATGTGTAATGCAAGCATTGCAAACTATTTATAGGATAGTAAATTTGTTTCGTTTGAATATGTTTTTAAGATACTATTATCATATATTTACTATCTGTAAGTTTGCTATAAAATAAAATAAAATAAAATAAAATATTAACCACATCTGTTGCCGCTTGGCCCGAAACCGCCTTTATCCGAGAAACGAACGGCGCAGCCTAAGGCGTCGCAATGGAAGCCAACCGGGTTCTTCAGCCGGCTGAGCGAGGGCGCTCATCGATTTTATTTATGAAAGTAATCTTCAGATGAAAACATTTTCTTGAAATCAATTTTTTCACTACTTGCCGGGAAATGTTTAGGGTGACACTTCCTATTTTTATTGGGTCCAAAAATACCAACAGGTTGCAAGTTATTCAAATTATTTATCTCACTCATTGTTAAATTATTAACACTTTGGTCTTTTATTTATGATGATAAGATAAACCTCACTCCGATGGTTTTCTTATCGTTATGAATAAATAACCAAAGGCTCACTAATTTAACAATGAGTAAGATGAATAATTTATATAACGTGCAACCTGCTGGTGTTTTGGACCCATTATAAATCGGTTGTGTTACCCTAAGCGTTTCCCAGCAAGTAGTGAAGAAATTGATTTCAAGAAAATGATTTCTTTAGAAGATCTCGTCTCCGTCCTTTGGTTCCTCTCTATCTTTTCTACTATTATTTTAGATAAATGTCACGCATACTAAGTTTAGATTTTTCTTATTTTCTTTATTTTTCAACTAGCTATCCAAAAAGTGCACAATAAAGCACTAATGAACTGCTAAAGCTCGTTACTCAACGGGTGTGAAAATATTTCATTGCAATAACTCCTTTTTTAATAAGATATGGAACCCTCGAAGCGCAAGTAAAACTGGTTTGCTTTCGATACTCGCTTGTTAAAATATTTTTACGAATAGCCTAGGTGTAAAAGACACTTTATTCAAATTCGTGACCTTCGCTAAATGGCTGCCTTTACACGTTTACTGGTGCGTCCTCCGATCTGAAATTCCGGATTATCGTTCCTAACGACGACGCGATGGTTCAAACAAGAGTAACAAGTAAATATACTAAAAAGAATAATAAACACGACTGCCGTTACAGAAAGTAAACTACTGTATTTATAATTATTTATATTACGGGGTTTTTATGAAATACTTGTTTTTAAGCTATTGCATAGCTTTTATCGCGGGCCTAGGCCAGCGCGGCGACCGAATGAAGAAATTTCTTAACGAAAATTAATGATTTTAAACTGATAATTACGTCTAAACGAGTACTGCTTACGATTCGAAAAAAATATATGTTAAACAAGAACATTTTCCTAATATTCTTAGCTTTGAATATTTTAGATTTTGTTTATATTACATAGTGTAGTTAATTTGTGAAATTAGGTCTAACCGAACACCAAAACGACTACTAAGCAAATACTATCTGGCGTATTATTATGAAACCTGCACCATTTTAAAGATAATTTAATTATCTATCTTCTTATCTACGATTTTTTTCGAATAATCCGGTTTTTTTGCTTTATCGAATCAAAAATTCGTGCGCGGCGCTCTATCCGACGACGTTTAAATTACCGATACCGCAGCTGCATCATGATTCGGAATAATTTCAACGTTTTCCGATAGAGCGCAGTTATCTGATATCAGAAAAAATAAAATTAATAAAAGAAATAAATAATTATAACTGCATAAGTTGTTAAAAATGCTATGCAATAGCTTTACCGCGGCAGTCCCCGAGTGCCACACGTACTTTTTTTTATATATTTATCCATATAGATAGATGTATATTTCCGGAATGTACTCAATCAGACCTTTCATTTGACACTAAACACGATATATTTAAGTTAATCTATTGACATTAACTGACATTTAGACAAGTATTTTTGACATTTGGAGGGTTTAGGTACCCTACAACCTTCGGGATGACATAACGATTCTAACAGTATAACACACTTCTAAATCTGTTTAAGCATTTAAAAGTTGTGGTGGAATAAATAAAATCAGGGTTTCATAATAATAAAAATACGGGTTTTTCGAAATAGTGGGTTGGCCGGGAAAGTAAAACTATTGAATTTTAGATGATTTCCTTCATTGTGATGGCAGCTTTAATTTTATATATTTCTTTTACGATAAATCCAAGGGTAATCTAGTGTGGCTCTATTAACGAAAACACCCACACTGCTTTTGGGAAACCGATGCCGGTCGATATCCGTTGATTTTAGAAGACGGGTGTTAGTTAAAAAAAATCAATAACCTATTATTTGGACCAGGGTTGTTGCTGATGCAGATTTTTTTTTATCAGCGAATGCAGATCCTGATGCTGATTTTTTGATATACATATCAGCTGATGCTGATGCTGATTTTAATGAATTACTTAAATAAAATATATCCAACTATGAAATTGTAATTAAAAGGAATTTTAAATGAAAAGTCAGTTATAATACTTCTGTGACATTTAATTATCAAAACCAATTTTCTTAGAACCTAATATAGAAAATTAAAATACAATTGGCGGTTAACCACCTAACTTAAATGTTATTAAAGGTAAGTTAAATTTTAAAAACAATATCTGAGCTGCCTTTTCAGAATGCTGTCAATTATGGGAAGGCAAGGAACACTTACCGGCGGAGATGACAGCATGTGCATGCGAGGATGGGACAAGTGGGCGCGGCCAACTGGGCGCGCCCACCGTCTTTAAACTTGCGAGTAGGTTGGCTGTTAAATAAATATAAAAATAAAACGATCTATATTATATCAAAGGAGCATCAACTATTTCCAGTCTTCTAAATTATTTGAGTAAATGTATTTAAAAGCTTTCATACTACATAGAATACTTTCATTTATATATTAGGACAGTATTTAAAATACTAGTAATGATAATAGAAATATATACGTGACCATAAATATAAAGAGAGCTGTGCATTTTATGATAATTTTTGATATTTTGCACTAAATTTATTAAGTATTTATTATGTAAATGTTACATCCCATGTAAACGCTAGCTTTGAAACGGGTGTATCACAGTATAGCTACGAAATTAATATTTCACCATTAGTTAATTTTTATATAATGTATCAATAAAAACATTTCTCGTCAGTCAGAATTAAAAAATATGTAAATATATTGCATAATATAATTTTGGCGCCCACCTGTCCCGCGCCCAGTTGTTCCTGCGCCCAGTTGGCCTAGCGCCCAGTCGGCGGCGCCCAGTTAGCAGCACCCAGTCGGCCGCGCCCAGTTGCCCGCGCCCACTTGTCCTAGACCGTGCGCATGCGGCTAGAGCTAAGCTCCGTCCTTCAAGGTCGTGTCACGAGCAGAATATCAGCAAACAATAAAATCAGTATAGATTAATACGGATGCTGATGGCAGGGACGTACCGAGGGGGGGGGTACACTGGACTTATCCCCCCCCCGAAATGTTTGAAGTGTTGTATTTCAAATCCTAAAAAAAAAAATCCCAGCAGGTTTTTAGCGATATGTCGGGATTTCACCGCTTGACTATCTGGCAACACTGGCCGGGTCCTCTCTGAAGCCGGGCGCCAGACGATGCTACCCACTGATCATATGCTACCAACACCCTCCAGCGCCGGCTTCAGTCGGTCGCCGCTTCACTGCGGTCGCGGTCGTATTCGTGGTCCGTCCGTGTCTACATTTTCTCCATCAAATTCAATGAAGAGAATTGACACTTTTTTTAAACCTGCGCCTAAAAAAAGGGCGTCTTTCGTTGAAAACTCAACCTTTGGCGATAGTGTCAACATATGGGGGCATCACTGAGAAACCGTCCCACAGCATATATGAAGAACAACAGCCTGCGAGTCCGGATCATAGTGTTTCTGAGGAACAGTTATTGAGCTCTGCTAACCACGAAGAACCGCCTACTAATAGTTCCCCAGGTTGCAGTACTAAAACAAAGAGTGATGTATTCATAAGTGATAGTTCTCCTGACATTGGCATTGTATCAAATGCTATATATAACAAACGCTCGCCGATAATACTCAATGATGCCCAGAGAACTACAGTACTTACTGACACTTTCGTTCCTGATTCGTCCTTTATATTTCCAGCTCGATTATACGGCAAAAGAAAACTTCGATTTCGTAAAGATTGGCTGCAGAAATGGGAATGGTTAGCATACTCCCCGGATAACGATGGTGCTTTCTGCAAGTATTGTGTTCTGTTCGGATCAGAGCATGTTGGAAAAGGTTCACACCAGACTGTTGGTAGTTTCGTGTCGAAACCATTCAAAGACTGGAAAAATGCTACAGAAAAATTCCGCGAGCATTCAGTTGCAAAATACCACCAGTTTTCACAACTAGCCGCTATCAAATTCACAAGAATAACTTCCTCAAAAATTCCAGACATTGCAAGCCAAATAAATACGCAAAGACAAACAGAAATACAGCAACATAGAGCAGCATTGAAACCTATAATTGAAACTATAATTTTGTGTGGAGAACAAGAATTGCCACTTCGAGGCGACAATGACAGCGGTCCTCTAACGCTGAAGAAGCCAGTGGAAAAGGACGGAAAGTTTAGGGCGCTACTAAGGTACAGGGCGGCTTACGACGACTCGTTAAAAGAGCACTTAATAAAAAGTTCTAAAAATGCTACATATATTAGCCCAAAGATACAAAATGAAATTATTGACATATGTGGAGAACTAATACAAAAGAGAATTGTAAGCCAAGTAAACGGTTCAGAGTGTTTCGCAATTCTTGGCGACGAGACCCTCGATATAAGTGGTACAGAGCAGTTTTCCGTATGCGCAAGATATATTCACGAAGGCATTCTTCGAGAAGACTTTTTAGCTTTCATTCCCATATACGACCTAGGCGCTGAAGCGATAAGCGAAGCCATACTTCACAAATGCCGCTTGCTGGGTCTTAACTTAGAGAAAATAATCGGTCAAGGATATGACGGTGCCGCCAACATGGCCGGCAAGATCAACGGAGTACAAGCAAGAATTCAACAACAATACCCTAAAGCTGCGTACGTGCATTGCACAGCCCATCGTTTAAATCTTGTCCTGTCGCAGGCTCTTTCTGTGTCTAACGTAAGAAACGCTCTTGGCGTTATCAAAGAAGTATGCAACACATTGAGAAACAATGCTGCAGCTGGAAAGACACTGAAAGAAAACATAGAAAAATACGCTCCCGAAAGCAAAAGAAAAAGACTCGTGGGCTTGTGTGAAACAAGGTTCATCGAACGTCATGACTCTATAAATGTTTTTTGTGAGTTGTTCCTCCCAATAGTCGTCACATTGCGCGAACTGTCCAATACAAACAGAGCAGTTTCGTCGACCGCAGCAACTCTTTTGGCTGCGATGGAAAAAGGCTGTTTTTTAATATCGTTGAAAACGTGCGAATTAATCTTCAGCTTCACATTACCGCTTTCAAAATATCTGCAAAATCCTACTCACACTCTGGCTTCTGCCATGGAATTCGCAGAAAGTGTCACCAGGAAATTAAGGGACATTCGAAACGATGTCGAAAAGGAGTTTTCAAAACTTTATTCATCTTGTTCTGAAATAGCAGAGAATATTTTGGATATAGAAATAAACCCACCGCGTGTCACAGGTCACCAAACTAAAAGAAGCAATCCCCCCAGTGACTCAGCAGAAGAATATTACAGACGAGCTTTATTTATTCCTTGTTTAGATGACGTAATCTGTGGTATGGAAGATAGGTTCGGCAAGAACCGAGACTTGCTCTCCTCACTAGAAGTTGTGCTACCCAAAAATGTTGACGAGAAGAAAGCAAGTACCCTAGAAATGTTGAAAATGTATTGGCCCGATGATGTTGAAGAAGTTATCATGAAGGCTGAATATCGACTCTGGTGTTCAAGATGGAAGGATTTTGAAACCAAACCAACGGACCTGATGAAAGTCTTAGATGCGTGCGATCATGGATTCTTTCCTTCCATCAGAAAGCTAATACAAATACTCATAACTTTACCCGTAACCACAGCGTCGGTGGAGAGGTCTTTTTCTACGATGAAAAGGATAAAATCTTTCGTCAGGAATAAAACAGGAGATGATCGACTGACTGGCTTAGCATTGCTGTCTACCCACTCAGCTTACTCTCCTACTCCGGAGGAAGTGCTCAATGTGATGAGCGCTAAGTCAAGAAGGAAGATGTTAATTTAATGTGCCTATGTCAAATATCATTCCTGTAAATTAAATCTCCCTTTGCTGTACTTTTTTCACACATAAAAAAATGTCGTCTATGGATATCGCTGGAAAAGTCTTGTTTCGTCCACAGCAGATTTTTTTATTCATTTCAATTTAAAGGATTGCACCTTAATACATTCTAGGAAATTTTAGTACAATCATCTAATCTTGAAAAGCCAACATGTAACTTGTGTTTTGTTGAGCCCGACCGAGATTTTTCCCGAATCACAGGCCTTATTACAATCAAGACTGTATTTAATTAAATCCTATGTTAGTTAGAGAGCTACTTACCTACATAGTTCTAAAGAAAGACTCTGTAATACATTAGGTATATCAACATAAGAAAAATTTGCTGTATCGTTAAAATTTTTAAAATTAAGTAAAAGTAATAAAGTATTGTACTGTTATGGTTTTCTATTTATAATAATCACATTTATTGCAAATCTTTACTTAAACTTGTAAACAGACATCTTTATTTTACGTTCTTTTATCTAGCATTAAATGCGAAGGAAAATTAATCGTCGTTTAAATTTTGTACTTCAAATTATTATCCCCCCCCGAAAAAAAATCCTGGGTACGTGCCTGGCTGATGGAGATGCTGATAATGAAACCAATGCTGATAATTCGCTGATGCTGATGCTGATATTGGCAACAACCCGTTTGGACTAACGCTTGGAAAGACAGTTCGGGATGCCATGTCACATCCGATCTCGCGTTGATAGTGTATACGTGTGAAGTCACCTAATGGAGCTTGTCACTGACACTTTTATTGGAAATGGCGTTTAATATTGTCAACGTTTTACTCGCGACGCCTCGCCTTTCCTCCGTGTGAATAAAAAATGGATTATGTTTTATTGCATATCAGAGGGTATTACCCCTTTCACATTTTTAGGTTAGAGTATAATAGAATTGCTGTATAATATATTGTAGACTGCTGTAGATTGCTGTAGGTGGATGTGGGGAGATTTTTACAACATATTTAGTCATACTTTAGACAATCTGTCATTAATGCATACGTGTTATCTTCGATTATATATTGTATTAGATTGATCAATTCCAGAGCACAATTTGGCAGCCCGCCTAAAACGGCGAAATGCAGGGGGCGCTGATAGCAATGAAGGCTAAACAAATAGCAATTTATCTAAAATAACATTGATATTTAATAGTTTTTATAAAGGCCTGATTGATTATATAAACTCAATAATTTAAGATAAAAATAATAATAACATACAATTACTATTTTTTATATAGGCTGATTACATCACAGACATAATACGAAAATATATAATGCCGTCCATTAGTTTATTAGAACTTTAGAGTGCATAATTATTACGTGTTGAAACCTGTATACCAGATATAAATTGACATTTTTACGTAAATAACATTAACGCTTTGCACTCGAGCGGTCAGTTTAATATGCCCACTAGAATTTTCGTAGTATTTTCCGTTATTTTATGGGATTTTTCAACATGATGTTCGAAAAAAAACAGTTTGGTCACCTCCATTCTAAGACTTTATAGTATTTTAGTAGTATTTTCATAGCATTTTGTTTGTATTTTCATACTATGTTTTAAGTATTTTTGTGGTGTTAAAATGGTATTTTTCCAATGTAGTACCTATTCATGGAGTGAAAAGGGTTAAAATAATAAAAGCTATGATTTAAAACGTGATAATATATTATTATTTTATGGTATTATATTATTATTTTATGCCACTTAGACTTGTTAGAGCGCCATCTACAGTGCGCCGCCATTCTGTTACGTCATGAAAGTCGCCGTATTGAACATAACTTTCTGATATTGCTATTGTGTAGAAAAGTCGTGTATAATAAACAAAACACGATCGCACCGACAGTGGGCCATTAAACATTTCTCCAAACGCTTATGTCGCGTATCAAAGACGCGCATATAAACAAAATATGATCGCACAGGCTGGCAGCGGGCAACTGTCGATAACTTTTTCTAACTATTAGAAACAATTAAAAAATATATAATTGTAATGATTTCTTATCGCGTCTAAAAAGCGCGGGGTGTATAGGTCGATGACTACTTGGCCTATTGGATAATCCGGCACCGAGCATGCGGAGTGCAGTTGGGGACTGAGCTAAATGTAAGCGATGGCTGAGGTGCGGAGATCGGCGTTTGGGCTCCCAACCACAGACATTAACTAGAGCTGTCAATTACAACGGTCGAACCCGTCACCTCAGGAAGCTTAATAGATCGTTCTGTCTCTCTCTCGCAGAAGACTTAGGACGAAAAACAAACCGCTGTCTAGTTACGCCACCTGCCCGTCAGAGGCCAACCCCTTACGGCGAGGCACCGGGAAGGTAATAAGCGGGCAGCCTCGCCCCCTGACTACCAGTTTGGAAGGATACCTCTGTCTGGAATTAACCTTCAGTATACCTCCTGCCTACCGACTAGTTACAGGATCGAGGTCGCTTGCGCGGTCCTCTCTTTTATAAAGCCGTGATACGGTGTATACCGAATCTATCGCGGACCACGAATCGGGTGGTCGAATGGTCATTTCAAGAGCAGTTGCCATAAGGGTAACAACTACCCCCGCTCTATTATCATTACTGTTTTCAGACTCCCCCGGCTGTTAGTCGGAATGCACAATCGATTGGTCGACGCCGCACGGGGGCGGCCGAAGGTTGACTCCTAGGGGAGACCAGTATATATATATATATATATATATATATATATATATATATATATATATATATATATATATATATATATATATATATATATATATATATATATATATATATATATATATATATATATATATATATATATATATATATATATATAGTCAGTTGTATGTGGCATGTTCACGTGCTTCACGTGTTCACGCATGCTTTATTTGTTGTTGCGCCTGATAAAAATACAAAAAATGTCGTATATCACAAGGTGCTTCAATCAAGAGAATTAAACCGAGTACATCCCATGCTGCACAAGATGTAAATAGTTTAATTCAATCATGCCTTGCTGACACGCGATTGATATACTTATATTTTGTACTTTTATATTTCTTTTTGTGTTATTATCTTAATAAAGTAGTGAACTTAATATTTATTTTGTATGCATTGTATTACTTTCATAAAATCATAAATTAAGTCCAGCTAATCTGTACACGACATGCATTGACTGTTAGGCAGTACGAAGTTCGCCGGGACAGCTAGTACTAAATAAATAAGTATCCCAATTTTTTTTTGCAAAATAGTCTTTAAATTTATATAATCTACACTGCGAACTTAAAATCATCATTTTTGATCGCGTCAGTAAGGGCGTTTGGATAAAACCACATTTCTCCGCCACTGCCCTTCAAATATTCCTCATTATTAGAAGCAACGATAATAATTGGATTTTATCTTGAAATTAATATCTTATTATACTTCATCAAAGCTAATTAGAACAATACCGCATTTACGTCATTGTTTACGACGTTAAAGGGTTTTAAATAGGGGGTTTCTCGTATCACAAGTCATTACCTTAATACTGACAGACGCCCCCTTCCCTTTCTCTTCAACAGCCGTATTCAAATATCTTATGGTGGTTTAATAACTTTGCTACCTTGGTAGACCGAATTCATGGAAAATATTGGATATATGCTTTAGTGAAAGCCCAAAAGTGTAATCAATAAAAGGCACCCTTGATACAATTACCTCCCGTCATCAAAATAATGTAAAGGGCTCTCTAGACGATCAAGCATGCTTGTCAAGCAACGGGTCGCGGGTTTGGAGGGATAAAATGGGACCATCTGGAAGTATAACCTTTCAAATAAAAGACGAATTTTCCAAGTCGGTTCAGTTCTAAGGTAACAAACCTGAGGTACAACAGAATTGATAACCTCCTCCTTTTTTGAAGTCGGTTAAAAAGAATGTTTGTTATTCATGTATGACACGTGCGTAACTTTTTAGTCCAACTTAGTCGTGTAACACGGATCTTAGACTACTCCGACGATTTGCAAGTTGGCAATATCGCCGATCATATCTCCGCGGTGGATTTCCATTAGTCTTGGTCGGGGGAGTATGGCCAAGGTCCTTCTTGAGGACCCTTTCGCTTTTGGCAGTGCACTCAATCCGCTCGCCGAGGGTCCTCGACAATATATCAAGTAAGCTATCCTCCGAAATGAATTTCAAGCGCCCACTTCAGTTCGACGCTATTCTTCTTATCATTTGCCACTATATATAACACCCCACTCTATAGCAGATAGTGAATCGATCATTACTTGAGTAGTTACTGAACCAAACACAAACCATTTGGCCCTCGCCTGAAGTTGCCTTCATAGGTGAGCTATGACCTGGGCATTCTTTGCCCGTAGTGCCACACGGGATGGAGTGGCCGAAGGTCATTTCAAGAGTGGCATGATAACAGGTCAACATCCACCCAAGCTGCTTAGAAAACAGTATATTTCCATAGTCTTCAGACCCCTTTAGAAATTAGTCAAAATGCACAGCCGATTGGCCTCGTCGACTTTAATTGATATTTGAACAGTAAAGGTACCATATGACACACGGGATGACATAGCGATTCTAACAATTCCACAGACTTCTAAATCGGTTCAAGCTTAGTAGCGAAGTTATGGTGGAATAAAGAATTGGAAAGCATACATAGATTCACATTCAAATTCAAATTCTTTATTTTACAAAAAATCATAATATCAGTTACAAGTAAATTAAACCTAACCTAACTGGATCGCACGAGACATCCGCACTAAGGTAGGCTCAGATTCGTATAATTAAGTACTGCCTAATGCTAAATAAAAAAATACGTTGAAGAATGCCGTGAAAAATAAAATCAAGTAAACTAAAATTTTAGTAAAAAATAAAATTTCAAATAAACTTAAAAGGTATGTGATAACAATAATATAAAGAGCAAAAAGCATGCAAATCATAAATATATGGTAGGTGAATAATAATGTGTTAGGAATGGTAAGTTAGCTAGGAATAAAGCAAATTAGTTTTTCATTTTCTTTCCTTCTTAGTTAGTCTTTAGTCTTTTTTTGTCTTAGGGTTAGTCTTTTTTGTTTATATTTATTTTTATATTTATACCTTGAGTATAAATGCCGGGTATATCCTTAGTTTTATTGAACAACGACGGTGCCAAGTATAGAAAATGTCTCTGTGCATGGGTACTATTCAGTTTGGGCACTATGTGGTTACTATTACTTATCGCTCGTGTTATAATTTTATGGCTTGTTTGCTGGTTCAATTGTTTATGTTTGGGATAATAGGGTATTATTGTTTTAGCAAATGTTTGCCGTACGTAGGAGTCTCTGTTAACAGAGAACTCACGTAAAAGTTGCTCAGACGGGTATCTCAACGGTTTTTTGTTGACAACTCTTAACAGCGCCTTCTGAGCTTTAATAAGTGGATCGAGGTGTCATAGTGCTGCACGGCCCCAACCAAGAATCCCATATGATATAATGCTGTGTGCAAGCGCGTAATAGACAACTTTTAGTAACGGTTTCGACATTAAGTTACGTAGAAGTTTAAAGGGATGAATGAGTTTGCGAATTTTAGCCGCTGTGTTGTAGATATGGTAAGACCAGGTCAATCTATCGTCCAAAGTCAAGCCTAGGTATTTAATCGTGCTCACCTTGTCTAGATTAGAACAAGCACAGATAGTTGATAGACTGTCCTTACATGTGTGAACTATGAGGGAGAAGAACCATGAACACATTACACTCTGACCACAACTACAGTAGTACTAGTGTTTAGCTGTTTTACTACCATATTTGCCCTATATTCGACGGTCGAGAACTGTCATTGGAGGCTCGCAACGTCATAAGCATTAGAGAAGGTATACTGAGTACAATGTAATAGGTCAGTAAAAGATAGGGGAGGCTTGGCAGTTGGCTGTAATGAGTGGTCGCCTACCCCGCTGGGATCGATCTAGCAGCCAACGCAAAGTACTAAGATATCCGACTGACACGACACGACATCTTAGTCTCCCGCGCTTAGTAGATAGTCTGTTACAGCCGTCTTGATGAATCTTCGCAAATTTGTGGTAATTAATTGAGATTAATCTAATCATTAAATGATTTAATATTAATACCAATTTTTTTGATTTAGTGATTAATACTCATTTAAATTATTAATACCTAAATTTAAATGATTGTTTTAATAGAATAAATTATATAATTTAATGTTATTTATTTAATTATTTTTAATTATTTTTAATTGATTTAAATTATTTTTATTTATTTTTAATTATTTTACTAATCTCCGAGCATATATTTTACTAATCTCCGAGCATTAAATAGTGTTACTTTTGTTACTTCTCGCTACCGGCATATTGCAAGATTTAACCCCACCGGTCGGAAATTTTTATACGACCGTTCTCGCCAGAGCTGCCGTCTGAATAAAAACATACGGCAAATTATCAATTTGTCTCATAATATGCTCTCTATAATAGACTTAAAGCAAGGTTTATACGAAGCCAGTGCACTGGCGTTACTCATGCAGACAACCCAACGCTGGCCCGGCCCCTGTTTAGATAAGGTCAGTCGTTTCAGGATTTTTCTTGTGGTGTGCACACGCCAAAAAATGAATTCAAGACAAATCTGGCTGTTGAAAAAGAAATGTTTAAAGAGCATCTCTTCACTATTATTTGAAGAGTTAATGTAACTTTATCGATAGTCAGTTCTTTATTCATTCTTTCACGAAGTTGTTCTAGTGCCGGAACCTCGTATTTGTTAATTTTTGTATGTAGCATGTATCTTGTGTTTCATCGAGCGAGCGTAATTCATCGATAAGCAATATCGACGTTCCCGCATCCTTGTTGACAGCTTGGTTTATTACCCCATCGGAACGTTCCTTTGGCCCGTACTTTAGGGGCATGGGCCTTTTTTTCAATTTTGCACCGGGGCCCAATATTTTTAGTTACGCCACTGATTCCGCCGTTAAGGATTTTCTACAGAAACATTAGGATTCCGCACTCTCTTCTCTTTCTAAGAATAAAAATCCTAAAATTTCTGATTCAAATTCAAATTCAAATTCAAAATTTAATTTCAAAATTCTTTATTAATCTATAATATTACATATATTTTTAAATTCAAAGCCATCCTAACTAGGCCTCGCCTGTACTAAGGTAGGCCTAATATAAAAGAAGGTAGAGTGGTTTTCGTAAGTTGCTGTATTATCTTTGTATATTATTATGTTAAATTTAAGAAGATATATATTTGTCTCCAAAATAATAAAGCATAATAATATTAAATTTAGGTATATACATATAAATATATACGTACATACATAAATAAATATATACTTTATAAGTAAATATAATATAATACTATATATATATATATATATATATATATATATATATATATATATATATATATATATATATATACATATATCTCACAAATCGTGCTCTATTTTAATATATATGTTACTAGCTGACGCGTGCCCACTTCGTTGGACGGTAAAACTTTTTACTTGTGCTGAAATTATGAGTGTGGTTTGTTTAGTACTGAGTGCTATGATTTATTTCCTGACTGCCAAAAGAAGGGTTATATTTTTACTGCATATGTATGTATGTATTTGCATGCCAATTTGACTATATTACCGTTATTTGTGAGTGTCTTCTTGTGAGTGTCTTATTTGTGAGTGTCTTATCTCTTTAACCTTTTATGCAGTAAAAGTGAAATTATATGCAGTAAAAGGAAAAAGTCTTTTGTTTTAAACACTTGTGTAAACACTATATCTCTCATCGTTAAGGCAGCGTTAGTTAGAAACTTTTTCGTTCGACCGTTTTTTCCGACTTACTTTGGAAATCCGACTACCACGAAAAAGTCTTTTCAATTTTTGGATTAATATATAGCCTATGACACTCAAATAATGTGGCTTTCTATTGGTAAAAGAATTTTTAAAATCGGTTCAGTAGATCCAGAGATTACTTCCTACAACGTCACAAACTTTACGTCTTTATAATATTAGTATAGTCAAATTTCAAAATTCAAATTCCTCGGCAGAAAAATCACCCATCAGGGAAAAGACGTCTCGGGCGATCATGTTATAGAGCATTTCAAAAGTTGCCTTGCGAAAATAGATGCCTTGCTAATTTCTGGCCCTGGTAAGGCCTGGATCTATGACAATTATCTAACGTCACATTTGTCATGGCCCTTTCTTATTTACGATTTTACCAAAACCCAACTGTCCCGTCTAGATGCGCTGGTGACAGCTAGTTTAAAATCCTGGCTGTCCTTAGCCAAACCAGCTGACCCCTCGACTCTCTTCAGGTCCAAACAAAATTTTGGGCTAGCGCTTAAACTGCCCTCTCTGCTCTAGGCCAACTCCAGAATAACCAAAAATTCCAAAGATCCGGCAATATCAAAGCACGTAATAAGTGGCCGTAGTGATTCAAATGATCTACAAGCCCGCGTAGACTTCCACAAAAAGTTCCTTACTGGAATCAGCCAGAATGGCACTGGTCTGGGGTATGGCAGTACAACCACGAGCGACGTGGACTTGAAGAAGTCTCTTTTGCGGGGAGATTACGACAGCAAGAGTATGGCTCATGCTATTGGCCTTCAATGCCAGAATGATTGGAGGATAATTGGGGACTTTTGCATTCCGCCTCCAATGCACTGGAAGGTAATGCTCTATGACTGGACGCCAGAGATGCTGAAATTTTATTTGAATGCCTTTCAGCATACACTTCCAGACCCCAGTAACCTCGCTCGTTGGAGCTTTGCCGAGGATAGTTCTTGTCCCCTCTGTAGCAATACCCCTTGCACATTCTAGCTGGCTGCAAGGTGGCCTTAGATCAAGGACGGTACACTTACCGCCATGACAAAGTTCTCGCTGTTATTCGCGAGGTAATTAGTCTCTCAGTGGCTCGTGCCAACAAGGGTTTGACAGTATCCTCCAAACCCCCAATACAGTTTGTGCGGGATGGCTCTAAAGGCAAAAAACATTTAACTACAAAACCTTTCTCAATAATCGAGAAAGCTACAGATTGGATTCTGGAGGTTGATTCGGTCTCTAAGCAGTATAAATTCCCTGAAAGTCTCGGATGCACAGCCCTCCGTCCAGATATAACTCTTTACTCTGTATCTCGGAAGGTGGCTCTTATTGTAGAATTAACTGTTCCATGGGAATCAAATATCCCAAAAGACCACGAGTACAAATTAAATAAATACCATGATCTTGCAAATGCCGTAACCCGGAACGGCTTCACTGTTCACCTTCACGCGGTGGAAGTTGGCGCTCGTGGCCTGCCAGCTAAATCTCTATTTCACCTCTTTAAAGATCTTGGCCTATCCAGAAAAATAATCAACTCTTTCTTAGAAAAATTATCTAAAACTGCGATTTGCGCATCTCAAATTCTATGGCTTCGAAGGGGGAGTGAATGGGTGGTAAGGTGAACGCTCACATGTGGCAAGACAGCTGTCCTAAACCTACCACAGCCGGTTCGTAAGTCCGGAATCCACTGCTCACCCCCCAGAAGTGTAAAAAAATAGTATTATGATGGGCCCGACTCCGGTCGGTGAATTCCATGGCAGCTCCGTTTGTATTTATTTATATAAAGTCTCCGTTTCTTGTCGACCCATAGTCAAAAGTGACTTAGTTAGGTTTTTCTTTACGCCGTGACTAGTTCTAGATTTCAGTCCGTTTTTTAGATGTGTCTGATGTATCGTATTAGGATGGGCCCGACCCCGGTCGGTGAATTCCGTGTATGCTCCGTTTGTATTTTATTTACTTCGTATACACTAATACATTTAACTGGATCAAGTTACAATATTCTACCTTTCGCCCAGTATAGTCAGCATCAGACCGGTTGCAAGTGCTGGGTCCATTATTATCGTCGATCATCGAGTGGGTAATCCGACGGTTGCCTCGCACCCATTACGATCGGATGTAACCCGTTTACGGGCAGTTGCCTCTCTTCACTTTGCTCGACTGGCTCCCCCATTATTCGGGCGATCTCTCCCCAGCGCCTCTTCTTAGAAACTGGGCCAATTACACCGCAGACGAGCCTACGGAAATTGAATAGAGCTCAACCGAAGACGACGCCACGCAGACGGGAATATTATCCGATAGCGTATTATGGAAATGAAATGAAATGTCATGAAAATAAATAAAGGCAATGCTTTCCGTCTCGGTTTGTTTAAATTGCTAACGGCAATAATAGGTCGCTTGGCATTAGTATCCCAGACTTTTACTTGCCCGGCTAAACCACGTTGGGGAAAATATTGCGAACGCGCAAAATTATTTTTTGAGATGAACACAAAAATATTCATTATGACCCCCCCCCCCCCCCCTCACCCTCCAAGACTATTTCTAGATCTGTCTGTTTGCGTATATCTGTGTGTATCCCTCAACGATAGCACCCAAACGCTTCATCTGATTGAGCTGGAATTTGGCATGCAGTAATTATTTGATCATGGCAAAAGTTGGAAAAATTGTGGTTGAAATCGGCCCACCAGAGCGCGCTGTAGATACTTCAATCTAGAAATATAGCAGTCACAGACTTGAAATTTAGTAGACAGGGGCGTCGTTGGGACGAAATTATATTGTGAAATTGACGAAAATATTTATTAAATTCTGCCAAATTGAAGAAATAGCCCTTTGAATATCACGGAAATACTATACAAATACTACAATAATTATACTGCATTTGCAATCATAATCACTTGACACAATCAATTTGGGGGGGGGGGGGGTAAATAAGTGGGCGAGGGGTGGGGGGGGGGGGGGTTGTCGCGCGGGGCAGATGGTTGCCTGCTTGCCTGGAAAGTCTTGGGGTAACACAGCCGATTTTTTCAACGCGGCTTGACCTTGAACGATTTTATAAAATTGTATTGCAGCAATCACGACATCACTTCATGCTATTTCAAACGGTAGCCGTATAGATGTTAGACAATAGATGAAATGAAGCCGGTAGATAATAGATGAAATGATGAATATTAACTATTCAAAAATGTAAGTGTCACCCCAAAACTCCAAAAATGTTCATCAAAAGTTGTTATTTTCTCGTACTGACTCACCCTCTTCAAGGATGTCACTAATTCAAAAGGCACTCTGTAAATAAATTAGTTGTAGATGTGAAAAAAATGAATTAGAAAATATCTACTATGCCACACTAATATTTTACCAAGTGTGATGCGACGATGGGGTTATTTTTCGATATATTCAAAATCGGAATTGTAATCATTAAATTATTAATCATTGCATCTCTGAAAATAATATGATTCGTTTGTTCCATACATGTTCCCTAACTTGCTGTGAAAAAGTCACAATTGATTCAATTTTAAGAGGGTGCTGCACGAAATTTCTCAAATTAGGGTCTAGCGTTTTAGTTATTCCGCTAAAACTACGCTAATAAAAGCAGTGACAAAAAACACTCGTTTTTATCAATAAGTCATTTATAAGCTGAGCTAATAAATTTGGCAATAGTTTGCGTAGTTTTTTATTAAAACACCCGAGAAAATATACAAAAATGGGCGCCGGGTTTTAGTCCTCACTGGGAAAATAATAACTAATTTGAATTACAAATTATTATAAAAGAAAGTTAAATGACATATCTTCACTATAAGCTATTTAAATTTCAATGATTGTAATAGGATTTTATACAATAAATCCCAGAAAATCAGGTATCAGATTCTCCATACATTTTTTGTATGGGCTGGCCGCGTTAATAAATACACAGGCGCGCTATGAAATAGATTCACTTCCCTGCTGCTATTGAAAGCGGGAGCACGTCTTTTTCGGTTAGCTCTTATCAGTTCCCGCTCACGTAATATTTTATTCTTCTACACCGCAGTGCCGCGTCGTCACGCATCGTCACAAGAAAGCAAACAGCAGTAAGTATTTTATTTTTTATATTTGTTTTTTATTAATGGATGTTTATGCCATCTTTGTTATAACTTATTATAATACTCTACATGTATTTTAGTTAATGGGGAAGCGTAAGAAAACATATTTCGTTTTTTGAGAAACGCCATAGAATCAGCGTGAAATTTCAGTCTGAAGACATGAGAAAGCAATGTTGTTTTCAGTCCGAGATATAAGAAAATGAGATAGTTTTAAACCCCAAGATTCGATCGATACGATGCTCATTATATAAAAAATAGATCGACTCCAATAAGCGTAAAACAATTGAAAATATTTTCTGAAGGGACCACTATTCGAAACTTGTAATCTCGAATAGTTTAGTTAATTTGCGTGAAAAACCTGAAATTCAATAAAAAAATACTGAAAGACGCATTTATAAACCATGTACAGGTAGAATATTGATTTTGAATATTGATTTTGAAAAGCAGTTTCGCCATCAGGAGTGAGCAACGAAGGATATTTCGGCATGCAGATGTAACATTTTCGTAAGTTGAAAATAAGTGGTTGGCTGTAAGATATTTAGCTTACAAAGAGCATTGATAGGATATGCACTGATTTAAGGTTGCGACACGTCATTTAAACCAGAAAAAGCACGGGAATTTTAAAATCAAATAGTCTTTGAAAATATTCAAAACTATAGAATACTTATAAATATTTTGAAACTATAGAAAAATAAAATAATTTAAAACTCATTTTAAAATCAAATAGTCTTTGAAAATATTCAAAACTATAGAATACTTAGAAATATTTTGAAACCATAGAAAATTTAAAAAAATTAAAAATAATTTTAAAATCTAATAGTTTTTAAAAATATTCAAAACTACAGAATACTTTGAAATATTTTGAAACCATAGAAAAATAAAATAATTTGAAAATCATTTTAAAGTCAAATAGTCTTTGAAAATATTCAAAACTAGAGAATACTTAGAAATATTTTAAAACCATAGAAAAATAAAATCCTTTGAAAAACATTTTAAAATCAAATAGGCTTTGAAAATGTTCAATATCATAGATATTCAATAGTATAGAGAGAGTTTAAAAAAAATTGAAACTTGAGTTTTTTTATTTTTCTTTATTTTAACTTCATCTCATTCATTGTCCACCTTGATCGATCAGCAGAAAATTTTCATCTCATCATTGCGTCACATCCCAAAAATAACAATTTTCAATCACATTAATTTTCAATCGCTACGTTACATTATTTAAAATATTAAATTTAAAATTATCGCAGAGTTCGGAAGACCACCACGGGGCCGCGAAACCACCGCGGGGTTTCTTCCGCCCTACTACGGCATCACAGGAAGACTCGATGGCCGCATTAAGTGCGACACACAAGTCCTCTGCGGTACTACTAGAAGGCGATGGAAAGGCCTCAAGATTCTCGCAGAGGACTTCACCAAACCGGTCCCAGTTAATGTCGCCGGTTCGGTATCGCCACTCGGATTGTGGCGTGGGGGGAACGCGACGGCCGATGCCAAATGTCACCAGTCTGCGGTCCGAAGAAGAAAGGTGCTCGTGAACTTTCCAATTGTTCATCCAACGGGCGAATCCCGGGGAGCACAGAGTGAAATCCACAAAACTCCTCTTCGAGACTGTTTAAAAGTGGCATTCATTAATTTATTTCTTTATTAATTTTAATTACATATTTGAAGTTGTTCAAAAATATATAAACACATTAAGCCGCGAAATCTATCTGTACCTTCTTTCCGTCGGAAGTAGTTTATTTATAAAGGTAACTGCTTTTTGAAATAATTAAAGTTTTGGTGTAGCTATTTATACCTATAATAATTACTGTTTTTTTATCCTTCTCGACATACATTTTATCCTCGTACTGATGAGAATAACAATGTTATAATTGTTTTAAGCATTATCCATTTTTATTTCTTTACTCAGAATCATAAAGTATCTGCTATCCTGATAGTGGAAGCGGTTCGTCTCATATTTTGAAAGAATACTGTAAATTGTGATAAAAGCAAATCCTTTTGCACACGTGTGTTCATTAGACCAAAATAGTTGATTTGACCTGCCGCTCCGACAATTTGGCCCAGCGGACTCGAAATGGCGGCAATTTTCCAAGATGGCCGCTAATAAACCAAAATGATTACTCTCGTGCTGATTTTAAAGACCCATGGGTCTTTTTCGGTTATTTTGGCGTCGTACATTTCAAATATGATGCTGAAAATATAAACATAAATAAATATAAATAAATAATTCCTTACAAACAAGGTAGAATGTGTACAATCATTTATATATAGTGTAGTATAGTGTAGAATAAAACGGCCACGGTACATTTATTTTGACCAGTTCTGATGATGACACCGAGTACAAAAGTTTAAGTTTTCTGGCCAAAAGTACAAATATGTTCGAATCGGTTCAAAATACGTTCAAAGGTTGTTCAAAACACATGTGGTCGTCATATTTGAGCCAGCGACTACAAATTCAAAGTCAAAGACCCATTCACATAGTTCAAATTTTCCATGTTTTCTGGGTAGCAAATTTCAGAAATTACTTACAGCATACACAAAATTATTCTCTCGTTTGACTTTTTTGACAGTTTTGACTTTAGATTCGTCTTTTCCAGTGTGCAAATACTCGAAGAAGACGCGTATAACATAACGGTAACGTGAAAGTAAATACTCGTTAAAAATGTTTATAATCCTGTTAAAAATTAACTAAAGTTATTTTTATTGCCTTATTTGAAATATACGATCCCAAAATAGCCGAAAAGGCCCATGGGTCATTAAAATCAGCATGAGAAAAATAATTTTGGTTTATTAGCGACCATCTTGAAAAACGGCCGCTATTTTGAGTCCGCTGGGCCAAATATGTCGGAACGGCGGGTCAAATCGACCATTTTGGTCTAATAAATACGTGTGCAAAAGGATTTGCTTTTATCACAATTTGCAGTTTTTGTTATTTGCAATTTGCTATGAGCAATAAAATTATAAAATGCGGGTTACATCGCTTTGGCGGGTGACCGTCTGTTCAGCGTTATCAATGTATGCGATTTAGTCACACCTGCGTGGCCGCCGCCGGCAAGCGTAAATTACCTACATTTGTGTAGCGGCATAGGCTCGGAGCCCTCTTAAGGCGCGTATGAACGCCAATGACCTTGGACGATGAGGCGTGGCCTATTGCTTTCCGTTTCCCCCGCCCGCGCTAAAAAAATCACGCGACTGTTGCCGAAATATTGTATGAAATTCATACGATGATTGCGAAGCGATAATATGTATGATGCAAAGGGATAATATTTTATATATAGGTATATATTTTTACCTGCGTTAATGATGATCCACAATCAGGTATATTATTAGGCACTCGGTGCACTTCTGAGAAGTTACAAATATTTAGAGAGTAGTTAAGAAACGTATTGTCGTTGCAGCGCAATTTTATGACTGAAATATTCAAAACTTTAAAACAATTTAAATCAGCCCGTTTGAAACAATTTGTTTTTATGAAGATACTTTCATGTAGAAATAAAAATAATATAAGCGACTTACTAAAAAACACGACTGCCGTTACAGAAAATGAACTATTGTATTTATAATTATTTTCATTACAGTTTTTTTTATGAAAAATTTGTGGTTTGTGTATTTATCCATAAAGATAGATGT
This sequence comes from Micropterix aruncella, assembly GCA_944548615.1. NCBI lineage: Eukaryota > Metazoa > Arthropoda > Insecta > Lepidoptera > Micropterigidae > Micropterix > Micropterix aruncella. The sequence goes on from OX155967.1 coordinate 16,121,315, forward strand.
ATATTTCCGGAATGTACCCAATTTACTTAAATTTAAATTTGGACGTTTGGACATTTAGACACTGCCTTCTTGATATTTGGACAGTACCACATGACACTCGGAATGACAATACCACACACTACTAAATCGGTGGAAGCGTTTAGAAGATATGGTAGAATAAAGAAACTGAAAACATAAATAAATGTAAGATTCCATTTTTGCTTATTTTATAAAATGGTAACTTTCCGCTTTTGATGGCTTCCTGAAATGCAGTGACAGGACATTTGATTTCGACGATCAAGTCGTCTTCTACAACACCGTCGGGAGAAGCTCCGAGGAAGGGTATCTATCTCTTTATTTATAAACAACCGCATGGTTTTATTACCAGCAATATTTCTTGCAGCATGTCTGGTTTTTCACACTTTTTTGCATAATTTGCTTCATTTCCTTTTGAAAATAGTAATCTGTTTTTCTTTCGACTGAATTTTCTCATACTGACCATCGTTTGCAATCGCTGCTTTTCCAAATGTTTTATTTTGCCTGTGGGACTACGACCTATGACATTTTTGTAAAGAGAAGACATCAATTTGTGCGAGTTAAATGAAACCAAAGCGGCTTGGTACCTTGTCTGGTAGGAACCTTTGAGGTTCAAATTTGTTCTTTTACCACCAACAAGCTTCGCCACTATACTGTTAAACCGTTCTACTAAGTTACTGTCTACAGCATGAATTAAACTTGGAGCATATGAAGCAACATTTGACATAAGGAAACAAATTCTACCCCAGAGAGTACTTTTAAAAAAAAAATGTCGTCTGCTTCCGATATCATATCTGATTTATTCATCTCAGTACAAAAGCTTGCTTTGCACCGACTATGATCGCCAAAAGCGTGCAAATGGGTCAACAGAAGATCATTATAGAATGGCTCAATATTGCACCTTCTATCTGATTCAGAATCAGTTTTATAAATCTTTATGATCTTGCGAATTGTTTTTCTTAGGATCATGATTTTTTCTGTGTCAAATGCTTTCTGAATCGCAATAGATATTTTGTGTCCGTTTGTAGCTGGACTAATTTATTGCATAAGTTTCTAAGTACATGGTTTCTGCACTCAGTTTTTTCTACCGTGTGGTGGTCATACGGGTGACTTTCAATATTTTGGCGTATGTGTTAGAATCGCTATCAGAAACCATTCTGCCGTATATGAGGCCATGCATTTCAATTGAGCATTTAAAACCCTCTAGAATATCGGATTCCATGCCAGTAGACGGACCGTTATAATTTTTATAGCACACGTGTGTTTTGTGCTCGATCTTTCTTTTTTCTGCTCTTGCACAGATACAGCAGTATTTGTTTCGTACGCCCAAAAATAGCACTTCACCAGTCCTTTTACTAATTATGGTTGCTGCCCCAGACAAAGCGGAATATTTTTTTTGTAATTTATCTTACTCCAACAGCCATCTACAATCACATCAATTATGGGAATCTCATTTTTGTCTACTCTTCCTTCAGCACTCGCCATCTGTCTTTCTTTTATCGCAACCAGATTTATCGAGTAAATCGATTTTTTTTCAATCTCTTTTGTTATGATTGCATGGCACTTTTGGTATATTTTAGACGTCATCAGAGGAAGGTCTAAAACGGCGGAAAGTTCTTGAAGTTGCCAGTGTCCACCGCCAAGAGCGACCATTCCAGCTACAGCAGAATGATTTACATATAAATCGTCTGGAGAATCGGATTCAATGAAAAAAAAATCATTAATGTTTATAATTCGTCTACCTTCAATACTTGGACCATTTTTCCGAAGTTGATGAAATGTTGAGCTGAAACAATCCTACTACTATTATAAACGCGAAAGTTTGTAAGAATGTATGTATGGATGTTTGTTACTCTTTCACGCAAAAACTACATAATGGATTTTGATGAAACTTTACAATAATATAGCTTACACATCAGAATAACACATAGGCTATAATTTATAAAGATATATAGTTTTCTATCATCATTATCACAATTTTCCATCACCACGCGGGTGAAACCGCGGGGCGCATCTAGTATATTATAAACAAAGTATGAACATTAAATTATAACTTTTATGATATTATCAATAAATAATAAATATTAGGTTGACTTGAAATAGGTAGATTACACTGTTTTTTACACTAACTGAACTAATTTGGTCCTATCGTTTGTTTCGTTGACACTTATAATTTTCGGTGACAGTATGCCACAATGGTCCTAAGGACGTGGTTGATTTGGCGGAATATTGCAAGTGTAAAGTTATCTTTGATAAATTTGATATATGACTGAATAATAGCATAAAGATGCAAACTAGTTTCTCTCTTAGTGACACTACAATCCACACACATTGTTTCTTCAATTTGTATTTTGCTTGACGTCCTAAAAAAATGAGTAGATTAAATAAAGTACCTACTTACAAATGATTTACATAATCCATTAGTAGGTGTAGGTAACTAGGTGTTGTAGGTTTTAATAATTATCTATTGGCAGGTATCTGGATAGGTATAGAAAAGGGAACGCGAGAAACACCTACTAAGCAAAAAAAATCGGTTGTGTCACCCCAAACTTTCGATTGGCGGCAGAAATTTAAAAATAATATGCAACTGGACTATTCACACTGACCCCAACTATATTGCGAAAGAAATAAAAAAAAAACGGGGACAATTTGTAATCCAGGTACCCCATATTTGTATGGCAGGTACCCCAGTCGTTGGTCCTAAAAAACTAATAGGTTCCACCGACGGTTAACAGGAGCTTATATACCAAATTTCAGCTCAATCAGATTAAGCGTCTGGGCGCTATCGTGGAAGAATACACACATACATACACACATACATACATATATACACATACATACACACAAAAAGAGATCGGTCTGAAAATGGTCACAATCGTCTTAGGGGGTCTCAAAATGTATATTTCCGACATCATCTCGAATTTTTTTTAGCGCGATCACAATACTTTCCTTTTCGGGAAAGTAAAATTGTAGGTAGGTACCTACCTACCTACAATTTTTCGCTTTCTTACGTACACTTTGACTCTTTGTAGGAATAGGTATTTTGTATTTTACTTAAAATACTTCGTTCATTTTCATGGCCTTTTAAGCCCAACTTTTTGCAGCTTTCCTTATCGGCGGCATTTTCGATTATTTCAAAGTCGCAAAACAGCAAACATATTACAGTTTCGCGGACGCGGATTGCAGCGCAGCAACACCCTCCTCGTCAGACTGTTCGCGGAACACTGCCGGCCGTCGCCAAAAACAATCACATTTATAGTGTATATAGTTTAAATTACTTTTTGTCGAAACAATTTATTATTTTAGAATAAAAAACGATCAGTTTAAAGATAAATGAGTTACCAATATTTTACTATAAGTCCCTTGAAAATATCACTTGCAGTTTAGAAGTAGTTACGTAATTAAAGTTGAAAACAGCTTCATTTCAATATTTTTTTTTGTATAGTATTTTATGTTTTACATTTTTTTAAAACGAACAGATTGAAGTTTATATATTAATGCTTAAGATATATTTTTTCAGGAATTGTCAGTAGGCTGATTTAAAAGTTATCGGCCTTCAAATATGATCGTTTCACGACTCCACGCGCCTTAAGGTAAAAGGTATCCGAAATCAAAAATTGGTTGCAACTTCTTATCTATTAATTTAATCCAATTTTGAGCTAAGTTGAATACATCTAGTGAGATTTTTAACTTATTTTATTTTATTTCATAGTAAACTTACAGATAGTAAATATGTGATACTAGTATTTTTAAAACATTTTCAAACGAAACAAATTTACTATCCTATGAATAGTTTACAATGCTTGCATTACAAATTAACATAGAAATACCATGAACACGTTGATAGTAGAAAAAATAAAATAAAGCTAATAATAATATAAGGGTAAGAAAAGGAATAATTAAATAGGTTGTTAATAAGGTTATTTGGATAGAGCAAAATAGAAGTATGAGTAATTGGATAATAATATTTATTATACATAATATGGTATAATACAATAGTATGTTATAATATAATAATAATATAATACAGTACATTAGAATGGCAGTTAGTGAAATTTTAAAAAGTAGGAGATAGGCTAGGTATGATCGAATCTTTTATTAAATTAATGGAATCTAATCCATAACACGTGTAATGAGGCACGGTCTGCTCGGACAACCTCTAATTGTCGCTGGTGAAGGATAGCAGAAATCTAGATAAACGCCTTGTTCGTGGTGGCACAGATTTATTATAGGTTTTGATACAATACAAAGCGCACGCGAGCGAATTATAACTATACAGAACAGGAATTGCGGCAGCGGCGATATCGACCGTCCGCTCAGATCGTATGACAGTTTGACGTATAAGTGGCGGCGTTCGACCAGTCCTCTCTTCACTAGTTGGTTGCGTTCGGCTGAGTCGCTCGATATAATTTGCCCCGCTAGAAAAGTTTAGGCTAAGTACGAAACAACACGATTTATCTACTAATGATACTACTACTATGATACTACTACTAATGGTGTGCAATTAGTAGTAGTAAGTTCTGGATTCACAAGATAATATAATGCGATTGTTGGAAATAAATTAAAAGTAAAATAGAATTCATAAAACAAGCTTTAAGATCCATCAGAAAGTTCCAGTGGCAATATCCCGGCTCCATATTCAGACCATCATCATCATATGTAATAGAAGGTACTTAAGACAACAAAACAAACGAGCCCAAACTCGACTATCTTAGCACTTTCCATCAGGGAGTTCCAGTTGCAATCTTCCGGATCCATCTTCAGAACTTCAGACCCTCGTCATCATGTGTAATGCAAAGTGTTCATGATAACAAAACATACTAGCCTAAATTCGAATGTCCTACCATTTGCCATCAGGGAGTTCCAGTTCCTACATCCAGGCTCCATCATCAAATCAGCTCGATTGTATACCGTATGTAATATTGCTTTGTCACCGACCTTACATACGTATGCTAAATTTCAGCTCAATCGGATACCAGCAAGTGGTAAGAGAATAATTTTCAAATTTTGAAACGGACTACTTACACACGAAAATTGAAAGTTAAAATAAATCTTTTAAAAATGCGAAAGAACTCGACGGAAACATGACAAAGATGAAGAAGAAAGTATAATGCGATATATTATATATGATGCGATAATATAATGCGAAGAAACCTCGATGAGAGCGAACGCCAGACAACTGAATCTGTTCCTTCGGAAAACAGGGAAAATATATGAGACAGAGTTTTGATGCCGAGTGTCAAAATCCTTGCCGATAAAAGGAATTGTCGTCCTGCAGAGAGAGATGCCGTATTTTCAATTTCTAAAAATCCGCCAGACCCCGGATCTATGAAAAAACGGACATCTACAGAGTTCATCATGATATCCACCTTATAAATTAGCCGTAAAAAATGATATCAAGGCGTGCGGGCGCTGTGGGTTAAACCTTTACGTGGATTAAAAAAAAATGAAATGTCGGAGTATCGCGTCGGTATACAGCGGGGAGCTATTTCAGGCAGAGATCATAAACTAGGGTTGCCGCAACTAGAAAATACTTTCTATGCCGCAACTAGAAATATTTTGTAGTTACGACCAGTTGCGTAGCTAGAAAATATGGGCCCCGGTGCAAAATTGAACAAAAGGCCCCTCCACCCTACTTACACCCTACTTACTCAAAAATATGGTATATATTTTTGACAGTGGATATTTTTGACAGTGCGTATCTGGTCGAAAAGATATCCATTCTGGCGCCTCCTTGCATTAGTCGGAACCCGAACCAGTTTTTTGCAAAGAGATATAACTCTAACTATACGAAAAGTGTCACGCACACACCTTAAAATATCCAGTAAATATTTGTCTAAATGTCAATATCTCCAAATATTAAAAACTTCCAAATATAAAGTAAGTAGATGTCTAAATATCCAAATGCCCAGCAAAAAAGGAGTGTTATGTATTCAGGATTCATGTATGTATATTTTCCGTTTTTTATTCCACCATAACTATTAAACAATCGAACTTATTTAGAAGTATGTGGTATTGTTTAAATCGTTATGTCATTTTAAGTGTCATAGGGTACTCTTACTATATAACTATCAAGTAAATAGTTGCATAAATGTCAAAAATCTCCAAATATCAATAAATAACATAAACATGTTGTGTTTTGTATCAAATGAAAGGGCTGATTAACTTTATTTCGAAAATTTATATGTATCTATATGGATAAATACATAAAAACAAATATTTCATAAAAATCCGTACGAAAACTATTTATAAATAGAGTAGTAGCGGCAACTTTCTGTAGCGGCAGTCGTGTTTTTTATTCTTTCTATTAAATTTATTGTTATTGTTATTTTTCCATTTTCTATCACATGTGTCGTATATAAATTACAAGCAACGACGGACGATTAGGTTGAGGTAGTTGCTCACCAAGCCACTTAATATTATGATAATTAATTCGCAGTCCACAAGCAGTGGCGGCCCTGCCGGAGAGCACAGTACCGAAATCCTCGCGCGTAAGCCGATAGATTGACGTAAGATTTTCTTTGTGCTCAAAGGGGCGAAATGTTCCCTTCCATTTTGAGGCCTCTGCTAAGAGGATTACTCGCTTAGGAGGCCCAAATGAAATTCTCCACCCCTCGCTCTCATTTCACCGAGTCGCACTGCCATATCTTTTTAAATTTATAAAACTCAATACCCTAACCTGCCGTCAGTCGGTTCCTTGTGCCGATATTTTCTTACTACTTTAAAGGGTCAGGTCCACTTGGCCTACGTTTGTGTCCATGGCCCTAATCGTATTTTACTTAGTAATTTTATTTTATTGCGATATCTGTAAACATCATTATAATAAACACAATTATTAAAATATATATATTATATTAAAGAATATTTAGTATACCGAGTTATCATCATAATTATGTCGTAAACTAATCTAACCTAAATGCCAAAAAATCTATTTTATATTTATTTATTTATTTATTTAATACTTGCACAAATAAAAGTAGTTACATCCCAACAAACAGAAAAGCCATATAAGAAGTGCCGAATACAGATTTAAGCTAATTAAATTTCATGTAAAGGCATTCAGAATAACTCTCAGCTATGTAAAGGTGTCATTTAAAACAATTTGGTTGATATTACCTTTTAGTCATATAATTTTGTCGTATTAAGCGGTTTAGTCGAATAAGGGTGGTATAATCGCTATAAAGCACACTAATTTATAACCATTTTATGACTAACAGCTGTATAGTGATCGAATAAATAACCTTTATAGATCAAACAAAACAAAAGCTACTACATAACCCTTACTCCATCAAAGACTCTATAGTGGTTACAAGACCCACCCTTATATAGCTTATAGTCATATTGTGGTCACTAGTATCTCACTTACGCAGCTTATAGTTTTATAAAGGTTATATAAAAGTTAAAGATGCCATATAAGCAAAGCGGCCATTTTTTCTCGAATATTTATAACCTAATATTTTTAAAGGCATTTTACGTCATAAAAAAACACGCATCATAGGTAAATCCTATTTAAAAGCGTGTGAACAATGTGTTCAGAAAGTGTTCTTTTTTACTGAACCCAGCATGTGTTCTTTTTTACTGAACCCAACAAGTGTTCTTTTTTACTGAACCCAGCAAGTGTTCTTTTTACTGAACCCAGCAAGTGTTCTTTTTTACTGAACCCAACAAGTGTTCTTTATTACTGAAACCAGCAAGTGTTCTTTTTTACTGCGAAAAATTAAATTATTTTTGACAAAAATCTTTAAACCATAATTATGAATTAAAATTGAGTTAAAATATTAACATTGTAAAGACGCGTAAAAATTTTGTTTAGACATGTTACTTAGTATTGTCGATAAAATGATGTCCGTAAAAGAATTTGTTGTATCAAACTACAATACAAACATTTTAAAGTCAATAAAATGCAATATTATATTACTAGCCATTAGGAATTTTATGTTTGCGACAGCAAATGTTCATGCAGCTTCCTTTCGTTACCATTCTATATCATTTTAAGGCATTACCCGACTAGAAGTTTTAATAAAGTATCAATTGGAGACATTTTTACAGCCGCTGGCTATATAAGGGTGGCTTATACCACCAAAGGTAGCCGTTATAACCGCTATTCAGCCACTTTTCAGCTAAAAGCCGTATAAAATGCGCCTAATCCAGTCATATAGAATTCATATACACGTTTATATGACTGCTATATGACCAGTTCTTGTGACTAAAAGCTGTAGCGATAACGTTGCTGTGACTCTTATATTGCCAATTTGTGCTACTTGGGATTGGGCTCGATTGCGTTTCTCTTGAACTAAAATCGGAAATTAGTTCATGTCAACGAGACAGAGCAATACGTCAGAGCGGAATATGAAGTGAACGCGTGTCACTTTTCCGCATTAAAACTACCCAGCGAATATAACGCAGCTAAATCTAACACCGCACGAAATGTGTCCAAATTTATTCGGGATTCTATAAATTCGACTGGTAATTTTGGTGCGGTAATTTTTTTAAAATTAAAATAAAACGTAATAAAGTACAAAGTTGTTAACTGCGTAGGACGTGTGGTCGCCGTACAAGACGACGCCAACAGGTGGTTTTATTCGTAACCCCCCCCTCCTCCCCTCCGTTTCATGCCCCCTCACCACTCCTTCGTATCCTGACCGCTCCCTCGACGTTCTCGACGTTTCCCATCATCTAAAATTAGACTTCCCTGCGCCGTCCCTCTGCTACCCCCCCCCCCCCATCCTTCCGAGAAGGTAGCCTTTCGCAAATGCTAACTGCAAGACGGTGTCGACTATGACTGTCACGCTCGCTTCTCCAAGTTAGAAGTACGTAGAAAAACGAAAAAATATACTGGGTTGGGGAATAATAGTTAATATAGAGGGTGATTTCTTAATTAGTGACAGCTTAGTGTGTGGGCAGATTAGTGGGCGAGTCAGTAAGACGAAGTAAGCAACTTTTATTGAACATTTTTCTGAAAGACAAAAAAAAACTGGTATTTTTTTGTCAAATTTTGAAATTCTATTTATTAAAGAAAAGTTTGAGAAGCGTTAAGCGCACTGCGAAATGTAGCGATAGTAAAATATCGCTAATAAAGAATAATAGCGATATTTTTACTACCACTAGATAGCGCATCGTGATCATAGCTTATTATACTATTAAAAATATCATAGCTTTTTATATAAAAAACATTAAAAATATGTTTCTTAAATATTTTTAAAAATTAAAAGTTGCTTAGTTTGTCGTATTGATTCACTCACTACAAGGATGTCACTAATTAAAAACTCACCTGTATATGTCTAGTCAAAGGTATACAGTCATTCAATTAAGGAAGCAGGTATTTTTCATGGGCTTCAAATAACAATCAAAATAAAATGCGTAGATGTGGTATTTTTCCATAAACTGTTGACAGGTTACATCGAATATTGGTCTGGTCTGCTTTGAATGGTATCTTTTCATGTACCACCGCGACTCACTCGACAAAAGAGGGTCATTCCACCTGTCTAATTTTATTTACGCACAAAACTGCTACATTTATAGGATAAGTAAAAATTGTGATAAATTGTAAGATATATAATAAAAATATTTATAAAACTAGCGATCCGCCCGGCTTCGCACGGGTGCAATTTATTAATAAATAGCGCTCAGCAAGGAAATATGAAGTATATTTATTTTACAACGTTTATTTATTTATTAATAAGTTTTTAAATATGTCACAAATGAAAAATACGAATAATGTAATAATTGGTTTGAGTCATAATTTTATCGTGAAACATACTCGTAGATCGAAATTTGACCACGGCTTATAGATTCAAATTTGGATAATTTTAACTGTCAGCGTCAAAATGTTATTTTTTCTGCCAGTTATTAATGTTTTTATATAGAAATGGTTCTGGTGGTGGAACCAATAATGTCAGTCTTATTTTACTCCCTGCGCTACACAAACCGAGTGGTTCGTGGCGTTACTTCAAGGCATTGCAATATTGGCAGAAATGATCCATTTCTCCAATTTGCACTCATTTATAATCGCTGTATTGTATCGCCAGATTATAATATTTAGAATGCCTCTCTGTATGTGTTTTGTCTCAAATTCAATCGTCTTCGCACTGCAACATTACGGATCCGTGCCGCTTCATTCAATTCTTGGCGATGCTCATCGCTTTCAGTTCCTCCTGTCTCTTTGTCGTCTTGTCGTCTTGCTGGAGCGGTCAATTTGCTGAGATTGGAGCGTCTGCGCAAGGGTAAAACTGTGAAAAATTATAACTGTGCTAAACCTGGAAAAACATTCACGAATTACACAAATTAAGTTAATTCAGTTGATTTATCTTCAGAATCACGAAAACGCTATGAAAAAATTCAACTTAACTGTCAAATGTCAGTTTTCGCGCCGAGCCGCCATCTTGATTTTCGAATTTTTCGTATTCTTATTCTTGTCAAACAACGCCATCTATGATCAAGCTCGGCACTAAAATAATTTTTGGTTTTTCTCATTTTTCTCACTTTTCCGAGAGATTTTCCAACTTTTTTTATATCCTATAGCAACACCGAAATGATTACGAACAAAACAAAAAAAAATCGTTCAAATCGGGCCAGGCGCTCGTGAGTTATTAGGTAACATACATAAAACCCGACTCATTTTTATTATATAAGATTGGATATAAAATAAAATTGGATGATACTGCACCGTTTTCGCCGATACTGATGCCGAAGGAACGGACATCTTATACGACATATCCAGCATTGCTCCATCATATGGATTAAAATTCAATGCGGATATATAAGACCAAAGTGCTCACTCCGTAGTGCTCAATCCGTCCGTACGGATCGAAGGTCAGCGTTTACCGCGATGAAACCCAAATCAAGCAGGTCCCACAATTCAAGTATTTAGGATCGTTGGTTACGGAAAAGAAAGTGGCATCGGCGGACGATGTCCATAGCCGGATCGGTCAGGCAACAGTAACATTGGCCTCGTTCAAGTGGTGCATATGGAAGCGAACGAATATTATCTACTACTAAAACCTAGAGTTAATGGGCCCTTGCTGAGTTGGCCACGATGACCCATTCTGTTCAGGGTTGGTTACACTCACGGGTCAACACCCATCCGACGGCCTCCACGTATGAAGTGCGAGCCCGGGTAGGACTCTGGCCGTATGGTCAGTTTCCCCTGGGAATCAAACTTCTGGCGGTCCTGGACGGTCTGCGCACCGTGCGGCGTAAGCCAATCGACTGTGCACTCTGACTAACATCTTGCGGTGTCGACTACAACGGGCGAGCCCGTCACCACAGGACGTTTTAACGATTAGTCGTTCTGTCGCCCTGCAGTGAACGTAGAAGACTTTGGACAGTACAATCCTACGTCCAGCTAGGTCACAACCCGTGAGAGTCCAACGCCTTACCGCGAGTGAGCCAGGAATAAACCCGGCGGGCTCGAGATACTCGCGCCCTCACTTCCAATTGTGACCAGATTTCTCCGGTCTCTCGATTGGTTCCGAGTTCGAGGTCGCTTGCGCGGTCCTCTCCCTTACGAAGCGGTGAAACGGAGTGCACCGAATCTATCGCGGACCAAGGCGTCCTTTGCCCGACTCTAAACCGGGATCGGATGGCCAATGGTCATTTCAAGAGCAGTCGCCGTAAGGTAGACAACTACCCCCGCTCTATAGGAAACAATACAGTTCCCAGACTCCCCCGATTGTTAGTCGGAGAGCACAATCGATTGGCTTGCGCCGCTCGGTGCGCAGACCAAGGAACTTGGCGTTCTTTGCTCTTTTGTACACGGGATCGGGTGGCCAACGTGTCGTTTGAAGAGTGAGGTACATGAGGTCAAAATCCACCAACCCGGCTTAGGAAAGGTATAAGAGCATTTCCAGATGCCCCCCTCCCCCCGGTTATTCGCCGGAGTGCACAGTCGATTTGCTGACGCCGCAGTCGCGCAAACCGCTTAACAGCGCCCAAATGACATCCCCTTAGTGAAACCGACCCGCCATGCCGTAACAGGGGAAAACGAAGTCCTGTGCGGTTCGACTATCTTCGAGGAGGCTACCGAATAGAAGTTGTGCCGTGAGTTGGGCCGACCCAAGAAAACGAGTGTTTCTTAGTGGCCCAACTGCACAGGTTTCCAACCATTAGCTGTCCCTCCGCACGTCCAATGAGGTACCGATGAGGAAATAATTTAAATATTCTTGAAATCTTTAAAATTTGTATTTAACTTTATTGAGGTAAAAAAAAATGGTTGTGTCACTTTCCCGGCAAGCAGACAATCCCCCTCGCGGGTCAAAGACCCTAACCCCCCTCCCCTCCCTCTCCCAATCCCCTACCTTCACTTAACCACCCCTTCACCCCCTCTACACCCCTTTCCAACCTCCCCCACAACCTTCCCTATCTCTTACTCTCTCCCCCTCTTCCTATCACGCCTTCCCCTTTCCAACTCCTCCCTCAACCCTTCCTCCCTCTATCGCTCTCTCCCCTTCTCCCCCCAACCCCTTCTTTCCATACCCCCCTTATTGATACATCAAAAACCAATTGCCGATACCTAACGACTCGGTGATGAGAGGACAGCTACCCGATTCGCCTCCGCTCCCTGCTTCGACTCTACGATCAACCGCCGAAATTGGAGTCATTACGAGAGCTTACGAGTTATTAAATACATTCAAATGGCTAATGAATAAACATTTTCAATACTGCTATTTGATGGGAGCTTGCTGGAAAGCCATAATCCAGAAAGTGAACGATGTTCAAAAGGCAATAATTAGAATCATGCTATGAAAGTGAAGACGTTACCCTTCTGACGACCTGTTCCTTAAGGCCCAAAAGAAATGATTCATATTAAAATATGTATACCACAATTAAACCAGAAAACCGTGAGAGAACAGATCTTTATAAGGAAAACTTCAAAGTACAGAAACGTTTAACGTCTTTTGGACAACATCGCTACAGCTTTCTTGCTCATACGAGTAACATTACGAGTAAAATACATGAACGAGAAAGAAAGAAAACAACAAAAATATCTCCTTAAATTATGGTTAATTGACCTTGGTAGAAGAGAGACCGAAAACACATTTATGACAATATTATAATAATAGATATATTTTTTTATATAAAAATATAAAAATTTATTCTATTTAAGTATTTATTATATACTTATTATTGACAACAATTATTTAATATAACCTTTTATTGTTATTTATTACTTATCTAATTCTAATTTAATTCATAAATGTTGTTTTAGAAGATACTTATAATAATAACTATTTTTATTGGTGTTCTCCTTAGAACAGACTCTGCGTAGTTAGAAGCGGCACAAAACATATTTAATTTAAATACCAACGATATATTTTTTTATCTAACAAACAAAATAGTAAAAATTAATAAAAAGATATTTAGTAATACAACTTATTTACAACATGAAAGGTTGTCCATTTGTTGTCCATACTTTAACTTTAAAATAAGAATACCCAAACACCCTCCTCTAGCACTGTAGACGAATACGGGTAGGTATTCCGTAGGTGACAGCTGTCGAGGAAGATTTCAACGGAATTAAATAGAAATTAAGAGTTGCATATATCTGTTTAATTAGACAATTAATTACAAAATATCTATCAATATTAATTATTATGAATAATAACCAAACATAAATTATTAAGAGAACATAACACATCAGTAAGTTTTATCGTTATAAAAAATATTACTAGTGTGTTTGAAAAATCCACAGCTGTCCTAGAAAAAATATCCATCACACTGGTCTGCTTTAAAATGTATTATTCTTGACTTTATTTTGTGTGACATGTATGGAGTAATGCTAACGCCACGCGTTCGATTATTAAGCAGTCTGACCATTTGTTTCAAGTTCTTTATTGAAGCCACTGTCTACTGATGAAGTTTCAGCGTTTCCAAAACACTTTGGGGTACTAATTAAAATTATACCTTTTCTAGTACGCCAGCGCCAAGTGTCCCAGTATCTGGCCTGCTGACTCTACCTCAGCATTATATGGCCAAAATACTGCCTAATCTGAAAGTATCAACTTTTACAAAACTCTTGCACTTTTTTGTCGCTGGCTCTTCTACAATATTTTTTAATACAGAGGGAGTTTTAATTAACCGGAATCCCTGAAAGGGGCAAATCAATACGAGCAACTGAGCAACTCTTGATAAAAATGTGTGAAAAAAGAAAAAAACAAAAAAAAAATCTATTTTTTTTCTTTGTTTGAAAATAGTGTAAAAAGCGCTGAGAATTGTGCTTTATCTAGCGGTAGGTAAAATATCGCTAATATTGGTTATTAGGAATGTTTTACTAACCGCTAGAGGGCGCAGCGCGCTCAAACGCTTGTCAAACGTTTATTTAACAGTCGTGTACTTTTAACAAAAAATATACCTATATATTTTTTATTTTTTCAGAAATTATTATTAAAAGTTGCTTACTTGCTCGTACTGATTCACCCCCTTGAAGGATGCTGGTCAATAAAAACTCATCCTGTATAAGAACAATAGAGGTATCTTTGAGAGATGATACTATTTTTCACAATAAGCATGTAAATTAAAGATATTGTAATATGTTTTCAAAGTCGTCTGTCTACCTTATAATTGGTAGGTGTCATGAGCCAATGTTTAAATATATTTGAAAATTTTAGAAGTTCACTTGAAGTTCATTAACCCTAGGATAGCTAATGTTTCGAACTTCTAAGATAGGCTGACCGTTCGACTTTTTACCAATCATTTTTAAATGTGTTTTTTATTTTAAAAATATTATAGTTGAATCATATAATTATTATTAATCATATTATTATAGTTTAATCAAAATATTTATAAGAAATATGGGACATTACAATTAACTGTTAAAAAAAATATTATGTACTCAATCACAAATCTTAAATTGCGCATGTTTCTTTGAGATCAGGCACTTATATTTGAAATAACTTAATCAGAAAATATTGTTTAGAACGTTAGTTTTTTTCTGGTATTTAATAGATATTTAAAATAACAAAGTCTTCAAATGAACGTTAAATGTTTGGCGTAGTGCAGAGGCGAAAATAGGTGTAAAAGCTACGAATACGCTAAACATTCGTCAACCTGACGAGTATGCAATAGGTATCTCAAATACAAAATTACTTTCCGTCTAAACGCGACCACCACGCGACGCAGTCTAGCGGTCACTAAGTTGGAGCGAAACCGCGAATGTGTAGGTAATTAAATTAGAAAGGGAGAGGGAGATATTTATTAGATGCTCGTCCTTTTGACAAACACCCGTAACACACGCTCGGATTCGGTACGGCCGGACCGCGGATTTGATCCGCTCCGAATCAAATCTGTCCGTCTGTACAGTAGTCCGGCGACCATAATAATAAGTATTTGTGTCCGCGGCGGTCCGTAGCGGATATGGTCCGCTCCGTACCAAATCCGTGCGTGTGGACGGCCGGCACGTCGGATATGGTCCGCTTCGTACAAAATCAGTGCTTGGGACCGTCGGGGCTGGCCGTTCACTGGCTAGTGGCGTTCGAAACGCCTCGAAGTCACGTTCGAAAAGTCGCTCCGAAAAGTCGCGTTCGAAAAGCCGGGCGTGCGCTCATTTTTTATACTGTCTGGTCTGGTCGTCTGTTGCAAGAACGGATTTGGTCTGCGGATTCGGTCCGCGGTACCAAATCCGAGC
The DNA here is from genome assembly GCA_944548615.1 of Micropterix aruncella. Lineage (NCBI taxonomy): Eukaryota > Metazoa > Arthropoda > Insecta > Lepidoptera > Micropterigidae > Micropterix > Micropterix aruncella. The sequence continues at coordinate 16,136,952 of OX155967.1, forward strand.
GTCTGTTACAGCTATTGACTTCCTAGGGTTAAAGAGTTTCAAGGACAAATACACAAATAACTTTTGGACTATAGTCAAACGCACTTTGGGGGGGGGGGGGGGAGGGGCTATGTTGGCTTTGCTTCGAGTGTCGTGATAATGTAAGTGCGTGTTATCCCTCTTGTCCACACACGTTTTTTCATCGTGAAACTCCACGATTAATTCGCCGTGTCTAGGCGCGGTCGTCAGTGGGGTATAAATCACTATGGAAGCTTTTCCACGGCCACTTCGGAGAAACGGCACGGCACCGCCGCCATATGTATCGTATTACGCCCTCGGCGAGCTGTGTTTATATACGGCGAAATTTGTAGGAGTGTTGTATGGCAATGTATGAGAGCATGTCTACGACACCGGACATTTTCACGGCGGACAATTATTGCGTCACCTTGAACATGTTCACAAAATATATGTACCTAACGGGTCGTTCGACGAAAAAACCGTGCAGCGGACAAAAGGTCACGTTTTTTCTACGACACGGCTAAAGCGATGTACGTTGAAAAAAACGTGCCGTGAAAAGGGAGTCTTGTGAGGCATGCTTAATCATCTAGAGAGCCCATAAGACTAGTATCGAACCTTTGATTGAGGTGTTCGCATCGCAGCAGTGCTACGGTTTGTAAAGCGAACTCCTACCGCATAGGCCCGTATGAGATAAAAGCCGGGCAGGTTGAAGAGTTCGCCAAAAGTGCTCCTTACTCAGCATATTTACAAGCGATAGGACGCTATACCTACTGCGCTATCGAGTATATAAAATGGATGATATAATGTAAAATGAAATCGAACTAAGGCATAAAAGAGGCGACCAGGAAAATGATGAGTCATCTCCAAAAATAGCCTAAGAGAAATTTCAGTGGCAAATGGAATATACGTGCTCTCCGCAACCCATCATGGAAGCCTTTTTATCATGACAGAGCAGCAAAATATATGGACTTGAAGATAAATCAGGAGAACCTATTTGCCAGTACGTACGTATTTGTCGGCAACTATTACGCATCGGTCTAATGTGCCACGCAATATAATGGACTTCATTTTGTTACAAGTATGGAGTAATAATTCAAAATTCAAATTCAAATTATTTATTGAGTTAAAATTATGGGTACATTCAATATACAAAAGTCTTAACCTAACTAGGCTGCCGCCTGTTCCAAGGTAGACAATTTATTTTAGTTATCCTAAGAAATCTATAATATTATATTTATATAAATAATCAAAATCATCCTAATGTAACAGAAATATCTTAATTACCTAATAAAAATTCGTAAGAAAATGTCATGAAAATTGTCAATATTATTTTATTTTAAAACATGATAAAAATTAATATATGTTTATATATGTATTAAATAATATGTATTAATAATATACTAAATAAATTCACAAAAATTAAAATAAAATTACGTTTAGAAATCATCAATTTATATTACTACATATACTATTATGTTTTTATTATAAAGATTATAGAGATTCAATTATTTAATAATGTTTTCAATATCTGCATATGTACAATTTAAGAGGTAGGCACTCAAACTATTTTTAAATTTATATGATATTTTAATGTCTTTAATGTTAGGTGGTAGGCAATTATAAAATTTGGGGGCAAGATAAGAGAAACTGGATTGGCCAAAAGCGGATCTCCTGAGTGGTATTGCAAAATTTGTTTGTGTCGATCTTCTTGTTACACGAGATTGCTGGCTTTTTTTCTGTTCTCCTAACTCACTCTGGAATTTAGTGAGAGTTACCAGCACAAACATTTTTCTCACACTCAACACTCTATACTCTCGGAAAAGGTCATCGGAAGAATATGTTTGGGGTTTTTTATTGATCACCCTCAGTATAGCCTTTTGCGCTTTGTAAAGGGTGGCCAGAAGCGTTTTTGCCGCGCAGCCCCAAGTTATAATGCCATATCGAATAACCGACTCGCAGACAGCAAAGTAGACACTTCTTAGCGTATTGAAATCTAAGATGTTCCGCAAACTCCTAAAGTAATACACAAGTTTTCTCAGTCTTGCCGCAACCTTCGTTAAATGATCCTCCCAGCGCAGTCTGTTGTCTAACATCACGCCCAAGTACTTAATGGAGGACACCCTGTCGACATTCATACACTGGCAATCTTGCGTTCTGATGCACGAGTGAAGCTTAATAGTTGAAGTTGGTTGGTCAGTGTTTGTCTTGCTAAAGGTCATAAAATTCGTTTTACTTATATTTAAGGTCAATAAGTTTCTATCCAACCATCTCTTCGCGTTTCTCAGTACTAATTCAGTATCGGTCAACAGATCTGCTCAAGTCGAAGACTTGACCAATAAAACGGTGTCGTCGGCAAAACTGATGACCTTTCCTATTGCCGGGAGTTTGCAGAAATCATTCAGATACACCAAAAAGAGAATCGGACCCAACACGCTGCCCTGTGGGACACCATACGTTATATGCTGTGTAGAACTATATTCTTCGCGGAGTCTAGTCATCTGCAGTCTTTCTGATAGATACGATTTAAACCACTCTAGCGCATTTTCTCCGAGTCCGATCCGTTTCAGTTTAGTCATCAGCAAGGGGTGCGAGACAGTGTCGAAAGCCTTCGCAAGGTCGAGGAAGACTGCCGCACATTTCTCTCCTTTATCTAAAGATTCTTTGACATGTTCAGTGAGTTCAATTAACGCATCTCCTGTACCGAGCCCCTTCCGAAAGCCAAACTGGTTATGTGCCAAAATATTGTATTTGTCTAAAAAACTGTTAAGACGCCGTTTGACCACATGTTCTAAAATTTTACTCACCGTACTCAAGAGTGATATGGGTCTATAATTCTCTGCGGCCAAAGAAGATAATGACGCCACGCATTCTATTGTTAAGCAGTCCGACCATTTCTTCGAGTTCTGTATTGCATCCACTATCTATTATCTACGATTACGTGGTCCGCAATAGATTCGGTTTACACCGTTTCACCGCTTCGTAAGGGAGAGGACCGCGCAAGCGATCTCGAACGCGTAACCAATCGAGAGATCGGAGTAACCTGGTCGCAATTGGAATTAAGGGCGTGAGTGTAAGCCGGCAGATAAGGCGTTGGCCTATTACGGGCATGTGGCGGAGCTTGACGGTGGACTGTTTTGTCCAAGTCGTCTGCGCTCACTTCACGGGTGATCGAACATCCGTTAAAACTTTCTGAGATGACGGGTTCGCCCGTTGTAGTTGACAACTCTACTTTAGCATCCACTATCTACTGATGAATGTTCATCTTTTCCAAAATTACTAATTAAAATTACGACTTTCCTAGTACGCCAGCGACAGGTATATTCGGAGTCTGGCCTGCTGACTCTACCCCAGCATTCTATGACCAAAACACTGTCTGATCTGAAAGTATCAGCTTTTACAAAACTCTTGCACCTTTTTATCGCTGTCTCTTGGACTATGAGAATGTCAATAGTCGTTAGTCATTTTAACCATGCATAAAAAAAATATTTGACAGTTAAAATACTCTATGCCCCTGGAAAGACATGGTTCTAACAACACACACACTTCTAAATCGGTCCGTTCAGAAATTATAGTGGGATAACAAAATGGAAAACATACATAGATGAACCCTGGACATATTGCACTCTTTTTTTTGTTGGGCAGTCGTGTAAAAAGGTAATTATAATTGCGCGCAGCATGTTCGGCCATCCATATTAATAAAGACCAGCTGTTCAATAAAATCAGTGACCGCCATAATATAACTACTAGAAATATAAATGACTTTTCTGTTCCTGTGTTCCGATTGTAAAGGTCGGAGCTTCTTTTATGGGCATTGTATACATTTATACTACAGTACAATCCAATAATGTACATCATATATTTTTCATTCATAAATTATTTGATTTTATTCATAAATAATTTGAAATGTAACAAAAAACAGGGGTTTGATTGATTGGCGACCATCCAGGCAATTCGTGTAATTAAAAGTAGTGCGAGTACTTACGGTTAAATTTAAGTCTATCTTCTTTGTTTGCATGTACTCACCTGAAACAAAAGAAAAATATGTTAGGAATATTATTGATTGATGTTTTCTAAAATTCTTATCTGAAGTGTTTATACCTACAAGCTTTATTTACCTTGCAATGTTTGCCAGTATGTTTGTTTAAGTGAAATCTTGCAAGCAGAATTAGAACACATCCTCTTATCCTATGAAGTTACAATTTTACATGTTGGTTCAGTTTCGATGACAGTGCATTTTTATGGCGAGAATGACCTGATTTTGCGCCCAGGATTGGCTCCCGATGAGGGGACTTCTCAACGGTCCACAGCACAGTCACGAAATTTTGTATATGCATTCAATTATGATAGCCCGTTCTAAGTTTCACTATGGCATGGCTCCCGAATAGGGGACTCGTCAAAGGTGAACAGTACAGAATCTAAATTTTGTATACGCATTCAATGATGATAGCCCATTACAAGTTTCAACATGACATGTCTGATGAGCCCAGAAATAGGTCGAGATAGAGCATTTTAATAAAAGCTTGTCTAAAAAAATGTGTTTTTACTATTAACTTATTCATTATTTGAAAATTCTGACATTACCATATTACAACAATAAAATAAAGAGATATGTGTTGGAGGATTAAGCGACAGTCTACTGAGATGGAAATTAACCCAGGGTGAGGGGGGGGGGGGTGTTGAAAACGCCTATGTCCGAAGTTTCGGACATATGACGATGCTATCATGAACAGTATAGCATCGTCAATTCATGTGGACGATTCCTCCGAAGAAGTAAATGAATAGTTGATCAAGGGTTTTGTGAAATTCAGACACTGTGGGTAAAAAACAGGGGTTGTCAGTTTTAGTACATTCGATAGATAATAAATTCGAGTAAAATACACTACCAAGAAATCTAAGAGAGACCTATTCGATAATTCTATCACCGACGGAGCGAAGCGAAGGTCGATACTTTTCGAAATGTGTTATTATTTAAGTAATATATGTAGGTATGTAAGTACTCATTTACATGGACAGTTTTTAATTAACAGCATCCTTGAAGTGGGGTGAATCAGTAGGACAAATAAACAACTTTTGATTAAATACTGTGGGAAAAGCAGAAAAAACAAAAAATAACCCCTCTCCCAACGCCGCCCTAAGCCCTTAACCCCAACCAAAGAACTTCCCCTCCCAAACCCCTAACCCCCAAACCCCCAACTCCTCCCCAAACCTCCCCCAAACACCACCCTTCAAAACCCCTAGGGTATCTATAAAAGCACTCTAGATAAGATGGAATTGGTACCCACGAAAGAAGGAGACTATCGAAAGAAGAAGAAGATCGTCCGGAAATATATACATCCTGAGTACTTGGTCTCTATTCTTCATTCTAACGATATTCTAACGATAGATCACTATTCGCAAGACTCTATAAACAAGATTTTCGCTTTGATTATTTAGTAGATAAACATATTAGTAAAAAGAAAAAAAACGGTTGAGTCACCTCAATACTTTCCCGCAATTATCCAGGACGTCATATCATTCAATTCAAAAATTGCAAGCGCTCGTCGCCGTTAGACATTCAAATTCCGAGCAAGCCACACAACGCAATGACGATTTTAATTTGGAACGTTCGTCGGGTGATATCAAGCCGCGCGACGCCGCAAATTTGAATATTTAATTTCCTCACATATTCGTATGGCTGATTTAAAATATTATTTGTGTCGCTTGTATATGAGATATTCGAAACAAATTTTCACAACATGATTTCGGTCCAACAAGGCATCTGTGTACCGAATTTCATGTCTCTGAGTCGAATATTTCGAGATTGAAGTATGAATAGCGCGCCCTCTAGTGGATAAATTTCAATCACAATATTTTTAACTCTTGCCATGGCCGAATGGTGCCAGCATGCCAAATTCCAGCTCAAGCGGATGAAGTATTTGGGAGCTACCGTAGGGGATTACATACAAACAGATAGACAGACAGACACACATACAGACTTCAACATCACAGACAGACAGGTGGGGGAACAAAATATTTATATCCGTCGTCAAAGTTATTCTAATTCCAATTCAAAAAATTCTAATTCCAATTCAATTCATTTACAATCCAATATAATTGCCCTGATGATATGAGATATCCCACCGAAAATTTCCCAATGCGATTTCGGTCCAACAAGGCATCTGTGCATGAAATCTCAAATCTATAAGTCTAATATTTCGAGATTGAAATATGACTAGTGCGCCACCTGGTGGACCGATTTCAACTGTAACCTTTTCAACTCTTGCAATGACCAAATTTCAGCTCAATGGGATTAAGCGTTCGGGCGCTATCGTGGAGGAATTCACACAGCAGAGGAATTTACACACACAGAGAGAGAGAGAGAGAGAGAGAGAGAGAGAGAGAGAGAGAGAGAGAGAGAGAGAGAGAGAGAGAAAGACAGACAGACAGACAGACACACAGATAGACTTCCACCTGTAGATAAGTTTCAATGCTTTATTATTTCCGTTTTCAATGCTTTACCTCCTGGTCGGTTGGTGGACCATGAAAATATCTATAAATCTTCTATGAAATATTGCACTTTACAAATTATAAAATTAATTACATTATTTAAATAGTCAATTAAAAACCGCTGAATTCGTCAAAAAAAAGAACAACACTTAAAGATTATTTAAAAAGATCGTTGAAAGTATACTAGGTAGAAATAAAGTCTTCTGAAAGTAATCTATACTAATATTTTAAAGAAGTAATGTTTGCAAATTTGTAGGTTTGTATGTAGGGGGTAATCTCCGAAACTACTCATCCAAATAGTTTTTTTTTTACTAATGGAAAGCTTCATTATCGATGAGTGCTATAGGTCATATTTTATTGTGATAAATATTGGTTTTCAATGCGAAATCATGATATTTCTAAATCAAGTCGGAGAAAAATGAGCTGGTGAGTTGCTTTATCGGCGTGTGCTGACAAAACGGTTTGATATATGTGAAAACAACTGATGACAAAAATATCAGCTTAAAAAATATATATGAAAAGTTGGCGACAGCGTAAATGCAACTTTTATATTTAATCTACAATAACTGCTTTATGTCTCAAAAAATAAGGAAAAATAAGTAGGATGTGTTTGTTAAAGACATTAGCAATAAAATAAGGATCATGACAAAAATAAAATTAAACCATTATTACGGGTGTTAAATAGGGGCAAAATTAGCCATTTACTGTAAAGGTTTAGGTGTTACAGTTATAGAGATATCATTAAATTAGTAACGCGTGCAAGCACCTCGATATATCTAGCGGTCGGTGGCGGCTGCTGCCCCAGTAAGGTCAGCGTTCAGCGGAAGGCGGCGCAAGTGGCGAGGAACAAGACACGTACGTCTATGAGATAGGTAGCGTGCATCTGAGGGGAGACGTCTTGCACAATATATCTAAAGGAAGCGTCTAAAAAGGCAAATAAACGCCACCCCACTTAAATTACCAAATCGGTTCGAAACTTTACGTGAAGCGAAGCCGCGGGCAACAGCTAGTAATCAAATAAATATAAAAATGGCGACGGCTTTCGACTTGTGCGTTCATATTTTTTCTCTCTACTTCGGTCGGTGGGCCAGGAAATTAATTGCTCAAATATAATTGTGTCTAAATACGCCGTCCCAAACCCGGAGTGTATTTCGAATTAATTTTAATTATAATCGCGAAGGTGTGACCTCAATTAGATCGCAACGACCTCCCTTTAACAAAGGGGCAGCCTTCAGCGTAAAAACGACGCTTCTGCGCTAGGTTCAGCTTGCCAACTCATTAGCCTTGCGTTAGGTTTCAGTGAGTTGGCAGTAGGTACAGTCAGCAGCAACGCGAGCTTTTATTTTATTTACTTACTAGCTGTTTTCCGCGGTTTCGCTTCGCGTAAAGTTTCAAACCGATTTGTTAATTTAAGTAGAGTGGCGCTTATTTGCATTTTTAGACGCTACCTTTAGATATATATAGTGTGTAACGAACCTTAAGTCCACTACATACGATCAACAAATGCATCGATTTCCAGTGATATTCACTGACACAATTCAGCTATTATTTTGACTCGTGCAGCTATGAATCAGCACGATGAAACAATACTTAAGAATATTTCAAATTGCATCATTGCACGGCCTATATAAACCGGCCAAAAAGCAACCAAATTATCAGTCCCCGATTGATCACTTTCCCCCAAGGTTGCGACGGCATATCCGGTACCCCTCTACGCGAGGTCGCTCAACGGATCCGGCTCCTTGGTTTCCTTTCCTCATTTTCTCTGAGTCTCGAAGCACCAGTCTGTAATCCCACAGACTCGAGCCGTGCCCAGTACAAGATACTAGGAGCACACATACAATCCTCATCCACTTTCCTACATAACCGCCGTCGCGCAACCCTCGCGTCTCGATAAAGTAATCCGGGCACTCGTTAATTCGGCAAGCGTTATAACTGGCAACGTTTAATCGATTCAATCAATAAATATCTTCTGCTTTACCATAACTGCCTTTAAATACGGAGATAACTCGTAAGTTGACACCACCACCTCACACACGAACAAACTGGAATCTTGTGAGGGGTGGTCTGTCACAAGTGCAACAGATCCCCATCAAATCTACCGATCTCGTAGACCGTAGACGTACGAGTCTTTTTATCGCCACCCGCGCCGCCTTCCACTTTACGCTGACTTAGGTATTTCACGCACGCGTTTGTAACTAATTTCAAGATATCTCTATAACTATGCCACCTTAAAAACTTACAGAAAATGGATAATTTTATCTTTATTTAACACCCGTAACAATGAAATAATTTACTTTGATTAGCAGTGGCGGCGCTAGACTACATTTGGACGTCGGCGAAATTAGGTTCGCGAGGCCTTTTTTATTTCCCAGTCAAAAAGGAAACGTTAGATTACATGAGCCGAATTATAGTGAAACTAATGTATGACTAAACGAGTTTTATTGCTAATCAAAAATGATGTTAAAAATTACACAAATAGAAATTAAAATAGACGAACTTTTCGGCTTTTGGCCTCACTGAACTTTTTCAGGATTATGTGTTATAGCTAATACTAGCCGCTATTT